>LQNK01001794.1:146360-159273 GCA_001586405.1 Phoebis sennae | reverse complement strand
AAACATGGATTTGGTGTCTATAGAACATACATATTGCATACCAATTACTCTTTTTAAAAAATATTCAATGTACAGAAATGGTTTGGTTACTGCTTTATTATATGTATAGATTAACATACACTATGAGCAATACGAGGACGTGTAACGAGTAATTAATTGTTATTATCGCTTATTTATCTATTTATTAATAAAAACCAACGATATTAAATAACTATAATAATATAATAGATATGTTACTAGCACGCTTATTTTGAGATTTCAACCGGATTCACGTATATCCGCACTCCTTTAGTAACGTAAAGATTGCTGACAGAACTTTACATAACAACGGTGGCTTGGTTACAAAAGAAAGCTTAAAAATGCCTTCGTGTGTATTTAAAGTGTAAAAATAAAAGTATCATATCATGGGTAAAGCACTCGAAAATAAATAATTTTATTTTTTTGCCAACCCAATGATTTCATAGATTAACACCGGCAGATATGGCATCGTAGGCATTAAATTAATGTGACTATACTTGGTGAGTGGTGACTGATCTTCTCTTGGTGGTGCTTATTACGATGAATATACTATACTCTGGAGAGAGTCGTTTTTCCAATATTTTTGTGTTTATGATAAAAACAGAAAGTAACATGTTCAGAACATGGAAAAAAGCGAAGGTATTTTTTAATTAAATTAATTTATTAGATTTTTTTTTGCAAAAAAAGAACCGACATAGAGACAGTATAAATACTAAACACCTTAAACCGTTTAAACCATTTTGTTTTTAATTTTATTCCAAATCAAAATTTTGTCTATTTGAAAATAGGTAAATGTACCGGCTACTGTTAGATTTCCAGCTCGGAGATCGGCCTGAACACCGTCATCATTCTAAATTTCAGCCTGCTTCTTCAATTACACGTATTCACTATACTGATACATATTAAGCACCTATTGGTCGATTGTTAGTCCAACCTTGAACTATTATATTTCCACGATATTTTACTTTAACTACGTATAATTTTCGAGAACAAAGCTCATTCGTACTATTAAACTTTAATATTAAATGAGGTTGGACGTGACATTGAAGACAGTCACCTGTCCTTTTCAATTTCAGTAAAGTTGTATACACAATGCTAGGGAATCGGTTCGACTATTAGTAACATATTTCAAAGTAAAAACTAACATTTATATAAATATTTTAACGAGTCCAATGTGAAATGGATAATAGAAACAATAAAAATTAAACAGCTCTTTAGTTAATAAAAACAACAAGTAAATGAACTACTGATCCCTATGGCGTGGGGCGTGCGTGAGGCCTTGGCTTGGCCTGGTCAAGCACATTCTTAGACGAAATCCTGTCTTAAGCCTTACTTTTTCAGCTTACTACTCCCAGACTGGCCAGATCAGCCTGAACACCGTCACCCTTCTAAATAAATAAATATAAATAAATAAAATCTTTATTTTCCTCACACTTATACTATATACAAACATTAAATATAAATATTAATAGTACACTTAAAACAGACTCTATAATTTGTGTGAGGACTGGTGTCTGAAATGGGCGTAAGCCTGGACTAATACCTAAATTTACACTAATTTCCAGGCACTCACCCTGTACAACCAAGAAAGATTAACTAGTACAATTTATTGTAAATTTAGGTCTAGGCGTGATGAAGAAAACTAGATTTACAAATAGTAATAAAAGTTAAACGATATAAAAAATAAGAAAATTAATTATAAGCCCCAAATAAATTAAGCATGCATGTAGATTTAAATGAATCGTTAAATAAATTTCTGAATAGATGTGTGTGTATGTGTGTGTATAAGAGTTATTTGATTGTATGATGTAACTGTTCCGTAGATTCGTAATCTAAGCTTATTAGCCATCTAGTCGAAACTCTTTTACAAGAAGATTTAGTAAGAGGATAAATTGCAAGTAGACCATTTAATTTATTATACAAATGAGCACCTTGAAAGCAAAAGAAACGACGAGAAAAAGATTTAAAACGTATTGATCACAAACTCGATCAGTTCTGCGCTTAGATTTGTAGTTGAGTGGATCATACGCAAGCATGGTATGTTGTTTAAGAACCGTGTGAAGAATAAATAATTGGCGAACCGTTAGCACTTCCCAGTGATGGTAAAGAGCAGAAGTTGGGTAGTCGAAAGGTAGAAAATAACTAACTTTGAGAATTGCCCTTTGAGCTCTCTCTAGCTTTATGGGGTGAGATTTGGGTGCACCACCCCACGCTGTGATAGATTAAGAAAGAGGTGACTGACAAAGTGCGTAGTATGTAGATTTAATGATTTCACGTTCTGCAACATTTCTCAAATTTTTAAAATTTCGTCCGTCTTCAATTACACGTATTCACTATTCTGATACATATTAAATACCTATTTGTCGACTGTTCGACCTACCTTGAACTATTATATATACACGATACTTTACTTTAAATAGGTATAATTTTCAAGAACAAAGCTCAGTCGTACTATTTAACTTTAATATTAAATGGGAGTGGACGAGACATTGAAGATAGTCACCTGTCCTTTTGAATTTCAGTAAAGTTGTATATAGAATGTTAGGAAGTCGGTTCGACTATTACTAACATATTTAAGTAATAAAATAATAAATAATTAGTAAGTAATTTACCGGGGTGAGTCTTGGCCTCCAAGACGAGAAGTCTCCGTCTTGCCCGGTTCTAAGCGGTCTCTTGCTGGTTAGCGGTTTCTTCTTCTAGTTATTACTGGGTCGTAGCACCCACAGGTCCGCTACAACTCTGTCGCGCCAGCGATATTTGGAACGGCGTCGGCTTGATTGTCGACCCAGATATCCTCTATTCAGTCCTCGTTCTTCAACCATTTGTTCTACACCTTGAAAAAAAGGAGAAGTTGAGCTTTGATTTCTCCAAATATATTGGGCTCGGCCGTAACATCATCCAATTCGATATTTCTGTTACACGATAACAGACACATTCCAGAGGGGAAGAAACTATATAAGAATATCAGCAACCAAAATGTCCTCAAGTACAGTGCTACCTTAAACAAAATGCTACGAGCATTCAGGCTTCTAAGTAGGAAAACCAAACTGCGGATTTACAAAACACTCATAAGACCAATACTCATGTATAGATGTGAAGCCTGTTAACATTTTAGTAGAAGAACATAACATTTTAGTTCTAAGGAAGATCTTTAGTCCTACCAGACGAGAGGTTGGAAGTTGGAAAGCTTAGAACTGTTAAATAATAATAAAATATTTTTCCGTAGTATTTGTATTAAAACATCCGTTTAACCACTACTAGCCTAGCCTATACTAGCCTTTCCTTATGAACCGTCCTAACATAATCGGAAACTTACATAGATTAGCGCTTCAAACAATCAACTAACTTTTCTGTCCTTTTAATTATAACTATAGAAGAATAATGACTAGATTCAATACTACAGTACAAAAATACTACACGTTTTCCAAAAAATATATATATAAACGTTTGAATATTTAGATGTTTATGTGTAGACATATCACATAGCACATAAAATGTGTGTGATAGATCAGATAGCAACATCATATTATATTTAAACGAGCTAATCAGGAATCACTTCGTAATTATTTATATTTTTCTTGACACTGAGCGAAATCGATTTTTCACTCAATTGAAACGATTTTTCAAATTCGTTTTATATCAGAAGCCTAATTTTAAGATTTTGTAGGGTGGTTGAAGTTGGCATGCCCCAGGGTCTATTCTTAAACCACTTCCCTTTTTATTATACATTAATGATAATTTTATTGTCATAAAAGGGAAGGATTATGTGGGTCATGTGAAAATTAAGCAACACGATACATGAAAATCTGAACACAAGGCTAAAAAAATCTCTGTAAAATAAAAAGTGCTACATCATGAAATTCCATGTTCATTTGTCTAGTTTCGAAATAACCATGCAATGTTAATGAACTTTATAAATAAGTAATAACAATGGCTGAGTGACTGATATCATAGATTTTTATTAGTACCGAAATAACTATTAACGTGGGCGACGGCGTCTAAACACAGTGTTTTAATAAAAACATATTTAAAAAATTAAGTTAAATTTTAACAATAATATAGTAACGCATAATTTCAGGGTTATTTAATCTTCAGCATTGAATAAAAGTACCTACATCCAGATTTGTAAGTAAAACAAAAAATACCTAAATAACATCATTGCGTTGGATAATAAATAATAATACAATAATTGGGAATTTGAAAAAAAAATGGTTATTTTTATGTATTTGAAAGCTTTATTATTATTAATATTGATATCAAATGCGAAAAAGTTAAAAAAAATCAATTATTTATAGAGAATTAAAAATTTATAAAATTTCAAAAAAGTCATGTGTCTACGCCGTAGTTGTGACGTCGTATAGTAACAGTACAACGTTTATGAATTTTTTTTTCTGTTTCTTTGTCGGTTTGTCTGTTTGTATGTGCGTCAATCACGTAATAACCACTGGGCAGATTTTGATAAAATTTCACATGCTGATAGACCAATATTAGGTGCAACTTATAGGCTACATTTTATTTGAAAAAAAAATATTTTTAAGGGTGGCTCTCCATACACGTAATCGGAGGGTAGAAAAATAAATTCGCGAATACACCATTAAATGAGGTATTATTGGATAGGTCTTTAAAAATGAAATACAGGTTTGTAAATACGTTTTTTCTAAAATAAATATTTTTGAGATAAACGCTTCTAAAATCGTGAAAATGTCATACGTGACAATATAAGATTTTAGTTGAGTCGCGGATATGCCTTTTTATAATCTTAACGTATAGATTAAGACATTAAAAACACTCAATAAGTTATCAAAAACTTTCAAAAAATAAGGCTACAATTTTCTGTATTTCGAAGAGGCAATCATACTGTGAGATTTTTGTTAAATCTATTTCCATTGAAAATTATAAAAAAAAACCCTATAGACATGCGCATATATCAGCGGTCCTGTGACCGTCATTTTTTTAACACTTTTGTTTTGCGCCTCCACAAAATACAGAAATTAGTAGTCCACGCGTGCGAAGCCGCGGGCGGAAAGCTACTTATATATATAATCGATGTTTGCTTTTAAAAAAACAATATGTCGTCGTTTCTAGGAGTTGTTACTGAAATACTTTTTTTAAGAATTCGGGAAATTCAAAGACAAGTCGTAAAATTATAAATAAATTGAAAACAAGAATCCCTATTCATTTGGCAGTTATGGTGCTTACCTAGTCCACAACAATGACGTCAAAACTATCAAACAATTCAGTGATTTGGTACATGGAAGGGTTAACCTCTCGAATCGTCGCTGAATCGGGAATACCCAGCGACCGCTACCACCTTGGTAAAATGATAATGCAGGGCTTAAAAGATTACCCAGATTTTATACTACAGGTAAATAACCAATATTAATATGAATACTATTACAGTGGCAATGTAAATATATAATTATATCTCGACAAAGTTGTCCACAGTGGTTGGAGTAATACTTACTTTTGGTCTTATATTTTAAACTAGACACTGCATTAAGCTCGAAGTAAATATGCACGCATCTTACGGCCTTTTTTAGTACTCTGTCTATTCCTTGTTTTGTTTATTAAAGTTAGATAAATCTATCGAATTACACTTACTCTGATTTCAATATCCTACCGACAGAAAGCCTTTGTTATGTGTTTTACAATTTATACATAATCTTTGATACATTATTGAAAACTAACTAACAACATTATTGAACAATAATGTTGGATGGGATTTAGAAATTAGATACGTTATAGAAATAATCAAAGCTATTGTACTATTTCTATTACAGTGATAGTGAGCTAAAAGTATTCATAAAGATACTAGCCAGTATACTAAACATTAATATTCGTACTAATGAAACTAAATCATAACAGATTGATGGAGGCACAGGAAACTCAGACACAAATAATGCAGTTCTAAACCGATCCATCAAGTGTGCGATATGCTTTCAAAACTTTGGTCTGAAAGTCGGTGATGTAATCGGCATAGTTGCTCCTAATTTTTTAGATGTCGCCATACCACTCTATGCTTCTCTTTACATTGGAGTGATTGTTGCAACTATAGATGGGACGGTCCCTATTGGTAAGTAAATTAAAAATATTTTATTTAATCTTAAAATATCGGACACATTTAAGTTGTGAGTAAACACTGCCTAAAATAAAACATTAGAATTAAACTGAAACCAAGCATGTGTCGATCTATGTGAAAGTTGAAAGACAACGTTGCGGGCATCTTAGGATGCCAGTAACATATGCTGAATATAGCCCTTTTGCCTACAATTTCTTTATAAAGAAATGATTGTATTTTTATTATACTTTTAAGTTTTAATTGGTAAAGGCAATAAACTGATTTTTTATTTTTATTTTATTTTATTTTTTATTTATAATTGAAAAAATGAAGAAAGCTGGAAACAGTCTGATTAAGTAACACTGATAAAATTATTTTGCTTGCATATCTTCTGTGACTAATAATATTAGTTCGGATTGTGATTTTTGCAATAAACTCGTTACCTCAGCTCAAAAACGAGCAATCTATTCTGTCTCATTAATATATGAAAATAATATAATTTGGAATCAACAGCCCATTTTTTTCTTTATGAGGATATTTTAATGGTTTTTATACCTGATTCTCAGGAGACCTAGAAAGATCGCTGAAACTGACAGAACCCAAGATAATATTCTGCGACAGTAAGAAGGCAACAGATATCCAACTGGCGCTCAATAATTTAGACCTAAACACGGAAATAGTTACATTTGACACTGGAGACTATCTGTGTAGCTTCGAGAACTTTCTGCGAAAGTATGGCGATGACACGCTGATCGAAAGTTTTCAGTGAGGAAACTATACTTCGTTGTTCAACAATAGACATTAGTTTAATAAGCAGTAGCTTTATTATAAAGAGTTTTTATCTTATATAAATATATTACAATACAATTTGGATGATTTTGAAATTATTTAATTAAATTTGTTTGTTATATAATTTATATTGATTTGTATAATTAGTACACTATGTACACTATCTACCTATCTTTTCTTCTATAAAATGAAATAAAATTTATAAAGGAAGGTTTGTAGACAAAAGAGTATTTTAAAGCTAATATGATTTTTGAAAACTGCAGAGCAACAGACTTCGATGCTGAGAATACTGTAGCCTTGTTGATGCAGACAAGCGGAACTACGGGAGATACGAAAGCAATAGAGGCCACTCATAAGAACTATGCAGTTAGCCTTCCATACGTGTGGTAAAATTTTGCTATTCACAACAATTATACTAGTAGTGCTTCGAACTAAGCTTTGGGTTTACTTTCGAATGATAATTTGATTCTATTTGCAAAAAAAAATGTTTTATAAACTGTTTGAAAGGCCAATTGTTCAAATAAAGTCCATAAAAGCATAGTATGCGCTCCTTCTTCCAAGATGGCGGCCGCAGGACAATGGTAGCACCCCTCACATTTGGATTTATCTTTACACTGACCAAACTTCGATGTCTAAAAAATAAAATTGCATCTTATGAAGAACGCCCTCTAAGCTCAAGTATTTTCAATCTCCAGGTCTCGAGTGACCACGTTTCCAGGTCCAACTCGCATGGCGCTTGTAGTATCTCCCCTCCAATGGATAACCGCCGTCATACATTACCTGCTGTCGGCCGTCATGCGGTACACACGGTTGCAAACGTCCCTACCGGTTACACAGGAACACGTGTATTATTTGATTAACACGTATAGGGTAAGATCCATGACTGCCTCGTTGGTCTAGTGGTTGCATCTTTGACTACAGATCGAGGGGTCCCGGGTTCGAATCCCGGGTGGGGCCAAAAAAAATGTTATTGGGATTTTTCTGACACAGAAATCTTAGTAACAGCCCTGAGTCTGGAAGTTCGCGGTGTTGGCACACCCCCGTGCCTCGGAGAGCACGTAAAGCCGTCGGTCCTGCGCCTGAACTCTCTCCGGTCGTGTCGGTCTGCCGTCCCATCGGGTTATGAGAGTAAAAGGAATAGAGAGTGCACCTGTGTTCGCGCGTGCACTTGTGCACTATAATATCTCCTGCGCAGCTGGCTAGTCTCTGTTGAGATTGGCCACCATGGCCGAAATCGGTCAGGGGAGCTATTATAGGGTAAGATTTTACGCATATCTTTTATAGTAGGCAAGTGGAGCATTAAGTTAACCTGATGTAAATTGACCACAGCCCATGAACATCAAAGTGTCGCAGATGCCTTGCCAGCTTGAAGGAAAGGGAGAGGATAAGGGACAAGGCTGACCAAAGATAATTCGCTAATTTATGAAAAAAATAACAATTTATCGATAGTCTTTGTAAATGTATGCAAATTCTATGACATTGTCGAAAAATAGTACTTTCCAGGAATCACATTTCCCGTGTGGCGACGGGTAAGAATACATGTGTCGCACCCCATTTCTACCCGTAGGTGTCGTAAGAGGCGATAGAGGGTAATTCTGCTGTATAACATCTTCAGCTACAAAAGAGTGGGAGCCGAGCATAGCATGATTGGGCCAAGCTCGCACCGGTGTAATTACCAGCAGAAAACCGGCGTGAAACAGTATAGCACTGGGTTTCGTACGGTGAGCGGGTGTCCGGAGGCCTGTATTCCCTCCCCATTCCTCCCCTGTCCTGTTCTAGTCCTCTCTCAACTTCCTTTCATTAATCCTCTCCTCTTATCCCCTCCCCTTCCTTCTGGCTGGCAAGGCATCTGCGACAGTTTACTGCTGTGGATGTTCATGGGCTGCGGTCAGTCACTTTCCATCAGGTGAACCATATGCTCCGCTTGGCCGCTGTTACATACATATATATATATATATATATATAATTGTTTTGAATTTAGAATTGTATAAGTTTAATAAACATTTTCAGCCTTCTTATGTATTATGCAGTCCTACGTTTATGGCATCTCTCCTGAAACCTGAACTGCGTGATCAATGTGACTTCAGAAGCTTCGAGCTGATGCTCTTGGGAGGAAATGTCGTTCCACGTGAAGTAATTGATGCCGTTAAGGTAAGTTAAACTTGATAAAATGTGAACACAACACCACTCTGAGCAGTTATTGAGATATTTTGTCAGAAAAATCCATCGTTTTGGCACCACACGGGATACGAACCTGGAACCTGTTTTTTTGAAAGAGCAAGCATCTATTTTCTTGCCGGTTCTTGTCGGTAGAAGCCGACTTCCCAAACGAAGAAAAGCAAAAAAAAATTAAAGTTCCTCAAATGAGCTCTAATTAATTAATAAAATAAAATGTTGAGTTTGAAAGCCCTTAGAGGCGAGGGCGAGGTAGTGAAAACACATACGAACCAACATACCCACACGCATGGACGTTTTAGTTACGTCAAGGATTCAGTTTAAAATTACTATTTAAGTAATAAAGATACTTCCACTTTGTAGTAATTGTTTCTTAAAAAATGTTATATATTGTTATATTTTGGTTAAACAGACTTAAAGTGGAATTGAGATATCATTGTTATTTATTTATTACAGAGTGTTTCACCGAAGACGGAGGTGTTCAGTGTATATGGAATGACTGAACTGGGCGGCGCCGCCTTCCACGCGGACTATCCTCCCCCGGGATCCTGCCGGCGGCCCATGGGATGCCTCCAATATCGAGTTTGTATTTTATGTAAACATATACAGGGTGTCCCGTAATGAGTGTCACACCTCTTGGGGGGTAATTATAAAAAGGTAAAGCTGTGGTAATGATCTATCAAAAAACCCAATATTGGTCATACAAAAATATCACTGTTTTTGAGATATTGAGGATTTTGTAGTTTTTTCGAACATGTTGACTTCGCCCAACTGTGGCCGTAATTCTTATTTGTTTTTCATATTTTTTTACTAAGTTCTCTTTATGGGTTGCTTTCTTGGATACATGCATTGTATACTAATAGAAATATCAGACAATCGAAGAAAAAAAATATTTATTTAAAGTTTAGTATTGCGTAAAATTTCAGGGTCAGATTTGATAGTCTGTGATTTGAGAAAAAAACATACTACACTGAGACGGTCAGTGAACTTAAAAACTTCTATGTTTAATACCAATAATGGTATAAAACTTAACTTTTTTCCCTATAGCAAAAAAATATTGTAATTTGAATTCGATTTGAAACCTATTTTAATGAGGCGTCCAAGATGATACTTAGTATGAAATGTTATTTTTTTTACATGAAAAATCAAATTAAATGTTAGTATTGGTCAATATTAATAAGAATATAATATAGAACAGAAACCTAGTTCACCTTAAAACCTAGGTTGACAAGTTGGATCGGGATGTATAAGCCTAGATTTCATATTGTTGATAAAGTCGACATTGACTTATTATTTGGTAATGAATTTGGCTTTCTTTTAAACAAGTTTTGGGCATCTTCTTCAGTTAAACATTTGTTAAATATCAAAAGTGTGTTTAATCTGTATACTAAAAATTTAAGAAAAACATACTTTTATTTTATCTAAATGCGCTTGAAAAAATTTATTTATCATTTAATTTCATTTTTTCAACGCCATGTGGTTGAAATTACTAAATTGAAGATTACTTTATTTCAGATTGTAGATATGGACACACAAGAAATTATAGATGAACCGAATGTACCGGGCGAGCTATGGGTCAAAGGACCTGGTGTTTTCAAGGTGCGTTTATAATAATTATTATATATTATAATGTAAGAAAGAAAGAAAGAAAAAGCATTTACTTGACGGTCATGACATAACACAATACATTTACATTCAACTTAAACACACATATTCATATTATAAGAAAGATTCGTCTATTTATAATTAATTCTGACTAGAATAAAATTTTAAAGCATTGTAACGACTTAGATAGCTAAAAAAATTTTTGCCAAAAAATAGAACCGACTTCCTCGCTCTAAAAAGTAGAAATTAACTTTTTCATTTTTGTTGAAATACTGTAATATACTTTTACATATTTTATATGTATATATTTTAACAAAAATGAAATAAAAGTTATTTTCTACTTTTTAAAACGATGAAGTCAGTTCTATTTTTTGGCAAAAATTTTTATTTTTCCTTTTTAGTGTTCTGTGAAGGTTAATCACATCATCTAGTCACAATTCAGTTGATATATACATCATACCTTAACCGCAGCTTATTCCGTTGATTTTAGAGGAGTTCTCTGAAATATCTTCCACATGGATGATCATACTTACCAAATTCCTATGGGACAACACTGGATCTCTACTCTTTCGAATGCAAAAAGAATTTTCCAAATCGGTCCATAAACATCGGAGATATGCGGTAACATACATAAAAAAAACGGTCGAACTGATAACCTCCTCCTTTTTTTGAAAGTCGGTTAAAAAATAATTGCCTATGTCTTTTACTATTTAAATCTTGTTTATGATGCATGAATCTACTAGCATAGCTGCTACAGGGAAGAAACCACCGGGTGCATCTAGCAGCTCTATGGAATTAATGATTCTATAGTTTGCTGCCTCGTTGCATCTCTTTGGTCCGGTTGGAATCAAAAATAACTGAAATTTTTTTAACAAAAAAAAGCCATCGGTCCTACGCTTGATTTCTCTTTGGCTGTATCGGTCTACCGTCCCATAATGAAAGTAAAGGAATAGAGAGTACTCCTGTTTTTGCACTATAATATCTTCTGCGTACCTGGCTAATCGCTGTTGAGATTGGCCACCATGACTCATAGCGGTCGGTGATGCTACTATAGTTTGCGAAGTCGTTATATGGTATACTATTCTATATATACCATATAACGACTATATATAACAAAAATACAGATTTACATATCGGAGCGATATATATCCCTCCAAACTCGAAAGCATCCAACATTTTAGACGAGTTTAAAACATCTTTCAATAACATACAAACTGCTAGACCTAACGACTCATTTTTATTAATCGGTGACTTTAACTTACCATTTATTTCATGGACGCCTGACGGTCACTCAAACAGATGTGGCAGTAATGGACTATTAATGCAAACGGCTAATGATTTTATGAATTGCTTATATTTAGCGGGGCTAACACAGTTTAACTTCTTGAAAAATTCTTGTGGCAATATTCTCGATCTAGTTTTTTCTAATCTCAACTTAACTTGCGAACAATGTGATGCCGCACTAGTTAACATCGATAAGTTTCACCCTCCGCTCATCATAAATATTAAAAATTATAAAATAAAACCTTTACGTAACAATCCTAGAATAGTTAAAAAATTTTTTAAAGCGGATTATAATAAAATTAACTCAGCCCTTAGGAGTATTAAGTGGCATCAGACGTTCTTTGGGGGCACCGTTGACGAAGCAGTTTCTAGATTTTACGATATACTTAACTCGATTATTAATAACCACGTACCCTCAGTACGGATTTCTGATCGCTTTCATTATCCTAAATGGTACTCCCCATCATTAATTAACGCCATTAGAGAAAAATCTAAACTACATAAAAAGTGGAAAAAATTTAGAAACCCAATCGATTACGCGGCTTTTGCCCTATTAAGAAGTAGGATTAAAGTTTTGCAAGAGGAATGCTTTAACAATTATATCTTTAGATGTGAAAAAGAAATTAACCGTTGTCCAAAAGAATTCTGGAAGTATGTAAACAGCAAACGGAAAAGCAGCGGACTTCCGTGTCGTATGTCATACAATGGTATCACATTATCAAATGGCGCGGATATATGTAACGCTTTTAACGGCTTTTTTCAAAGTGTTTTCACGCTACCTTCAGCTGATGCACCCAGGCAATGCACAGAGTCACCGAACTCGAACATCATTAGTTCCATTAAAATAACTTCTAATCTAATTGTACGAACCATTAATAAACTAGATGGAAAAAGATCCGCAGGCTTAGACGGGATTCCTGCTATATTTGTAAAAAAATGCGTAAACGGTCTAACGTTCCCTTTAAAATTAATATTTCAGAGATC
>LQNK01001794.1:104165-143305 GCA_001586405.1 Phoebis sennae | reverse complement strand
AAATATTGATTTTAGCAAAAAACGCATTTAGAAACCTCTCAATTTCATTTTTAAAAACCTATTCAATGGCATCTCATTTAATGATGTGTTCGCGATTTATTTTTTTTACCCTCCGTTTGCATGTATGGCAAGCCACCCCTAAAAATATTTTTTTCAAATAAAATGTAGCCTATAAGTTGAACCTAATATTGTTCTATCAGCATGTAAAATTTTATCAAAATCTACCCAGTAGTTATTACGTGATTGACGAACATACAAACAGATAAACAGACAAACAGACAAACAGATAAACAGACAAACAGACAAACAGAAAAAAAAAATTCTAACCATGGTTTTGGTATCAATGGAACATACATATTACATGTCAATCACTCTTTTTGAAAAATATTCAATGTACAGAAATGGTTCGGTTACTCTTTTATTATATGTATAGATGGATGAATTCCTATTCCCTTTCTGAATTTAAGAGTTGTTACACACGTATGTAAATATTTAACTATTGTGTACAGTAATTATTTTTATCAACGTATATTCGATTAAATTATTCGATTTATTATGGCAACGTACAGAATCGTGTACAGAATGCAGATAATGAAACTTAACGAGACACTTTCATTTATATTTTAACGTGCCACAAATAAGGCCAAGTGCTAACTTATAGGAGAACTTTACTTTGGAGACTTCCAAAAAGGAGGTTTTTTTTTCATAATTATATTTTTGTTGAAAGGGCTTATTCCGATGATAATTATTTTAAAATAACTTCAGGATGACATCAAGGAGTCCTATGGACAACGAGAGAAACCTCATAAATATTAGAATGTGTCTTGATCGTTGATATTTTGTGTGTTTGTAGTCACCTTTATGATTATCTGAAGATAAAGATGACTCTTTATGATATAATATTCCGTTGCACTCAAAAGTGAAAAACATAAACAGAATAACTAAGATACTCCTAGTGTTACAGATGTCCATGAGCGGCGGTGATCACTTAACATCGGATGTCACATGCTCTTTTGCCTGCTCTGCCATACAAAAAAGTAGGAAAAAATATTATGTTTCTTTTAAAAGATTTTTTAAAAAGGTCATCGGCTTCCTCACAGTTTATAGAAGAACTACGTTTAACGTACTAGTATTAAAAATCATTAATATCCAACCATTATAACTAAGTTATTCATAACGCCTGGGCATTATATTAATTTCGGTCTGCTTCTTCAATTACACGTATTCACTATTCTGATACATATTGTGTACCTATTTGACGACTGTGCGGCCTACCTTGAACTATTATATTTACACGATACTTTACTGTAAATAGGTATAATTTTCAAGAACAAAGCTCAGTCGTACTATTTAACTTTAATATTAGATGAGGGTGGACGTGACATTGAAGACAGTCACCTGTCCTTTTCAATTTCACTAAAGTTGTATATACAATGTTAGGAAGTCGGTTTAACTATTACTAACATAATCAAATACTTTCCCGTAGTATTTGTATTTAAAAAATCCGTTTAACCACTACTAGCTTAGCCTATACTACCCTTCCTCATAAACCATCCTACCATAATTAGAAACTTCCATAGATTAGCGCTTCAAACAAACAACAAACAAACTCTTCTCTCCTTTTCATTATAACTATAAAATAATAATAATTAGATTCAATGTTAAAGTACAATGACACTTTTATATTGGAGACATATTATATACTTTCAGCAGACGCGAAAAACAAGACCAAGGCCGAAAGAGAAAAAAATCGAAATATACAATTTAATTACAGCACAAAGGTATTGCACCACAATACGTATATCGAAGCTATCCAAATATTATATATTTAAGCGTTTGGATATTTAGATGTTTGTGTGTCTATCACATAGGAACTACTGAATTTAGTAAAATTTAGTAGGCTATAGATAACTAGATTAGACCTTTTATTGATCAATAGACCCCGAATTTAACGCGAGCATAGCCAATAGCAAAAGCTCGTAATAACATTAACTTAGTCATTCCTTTTTATGTTATTGTGTACAAAATTGGCAATGAGTAATAATCATTAGAGCTGATTGCCTGTACATATTAACGTTGGATTTGATGGATCATGATATTCTTTGTATAGATTGTCAGACAAGTGCGTCGACTGATCCGCAACTGATCATATTTCCTATATTAGTAATGTAATATAAATAATGAATACAATTCGTAAGATACCGACCTGTGGACGTTTAGCGTTAGTGAAGCGAAAATTTTCATATCTATACAACAATACATATTATAAAGCGGAAAAGTTCGATTGTTTATTTAAATGAAGCGCCATAATAAATATGCGCCAATCACGAATCACTTCGTAATGATCTATATACACCGAAGGAAATTGATTTCACTTCATTGCCCTAACTTACCAAATGTGTTTTATACTAAAACCCCAATTTTAACTATTCATATTAACAGATTTTGTAGAACGGTTGAAACTGGCATCCCTCAGGGTCTATTCTATACCCGCTTCCTTATATACATTTATGCTATTCTTATGTCATAAAAGGAAGGGATCATGGCTCACATGAAAATTAAGTAACACAACTAATGAAAATTTAAATAAAAAGTACTCTATCTTACATATCCAAATGGTTTGATTGGGCCAAGCTCGCACCGGCCTATGTCCCACCCCCCCAGTAGAATATCGGCGTGATGCAGAATTGCTTGCACCCTGCTCTACTTCAAATTTCCCGTAATTAATTATCTCCCTATCCCGTCCCCTTCCTTCAAGCCGGCAAAGCATTTGCGAGTTCCACTTAACATCAGGCGAACCGTATGCTCCTCTTGCCCGCTGTTACATAAAAAAAAAACATGTACATTTGTTTCGCAACCAAATAGCAGACAATGTAAATGATCCTTAGTTGTATTAACATGGTTTATACTCACTGTATTTTAATTCGGTTTAGACCGACAGTTTCGGACCGATTCGGAGGTCCTTCATCAGGGGGAGTAAGACGTTTAAGCGGTCACGTCTCTCCTCGCACTGCGAGCAGCAGCACGCAGCGCTCGCGCCGAGGGTGCGGGCGCAGGTGCGGGCGGGGGGGGACGCATCAGGCGCCGGTGTTGGTGGTGCAGGAACGTCACTTGCATTTAAAAACGTTTGTGTACAAAAACTACTGATGGTGTCCTCGGGTTCACTAGAAACAGTATTGTGTAAACGCGACTGCATAAGTAAGGGTCTCCAAGCGGGTGGCAGAGTCCAGCCTGTGTCTCTGTTATAATTCGGGCGTCGATGTATTTCGATCGCCTCTCTAAGCTTCCTGGCTACAAAATTTTTATCACGAGCCACGAGAGAGGCGATCGAAATACATCGACGCCCGAATTATAACAGAGACACAGGCTGGACTCTGCCACCCGCTTGGAGACCCTTACTTATGCAGTCGCGTTTACACAATACTGTTTCTAGTGAACCCGAGGACACCATCAGTAGTTTTTGTACACAAACGTTTTTAAATGCAAGTGACGTTCCTGCACCACCAACACCGGCGCCTGATGCGTCCCCCCCGCCCGCACCTGCGCCCGCACCCTCGGCGCGAGCGCTGCGTGCTGCTGCTCGCAGTGCGAGGAGAGACGTGACCGCTTAAACGTCTTACTCCCCCTGATGAAGGACCTCCGAATCGGTCCGAAACTGTCGGTCTAAACCGAATTAAAATACAGTGAGTATAAACCGTGTTAATACAACTAATTATACGATGGCTCACTTATCGTTAAATCAATGTAAATGATCCTATTAAAAAAAAATAATTGCAATGGCTGAGTGACTGATATAATAGATTTTTATTAGTACTGAAATAACTATTAACGTGGACGACGGCGTCTAGAGACAATGTTTTAACAAAAAACATATTAAAAAATTTGAGTAAAATTGATATGAATATATTGGGTTAATTCTTCAGCATTTAATAAAAGCATCCACATCCAGATTTGTAAGTAAAACAAAAAAATAAATATTTTTTTTTTAAATATTCCTGGACATTTAACACAACGCCATCTAGTCCCAAACTAAGCAAAGCTTGTACTATGGAAACTAGATAACTGATAGACATACTTAAACATACTTTTTTTTTGTAAATACATACATACTATAGATAAATGAACACCCAGACAGTAGAAAATTATAATGTTCATCACATCATAATTTTCTGCTCGTGGGGATCGAACCCACACCCACCGGCGCAACAGACCATTGCTGAACCGCTGCGCCAAACGGGTCGTTAAATACATAAGTAACATCATTGCGTTGGATAATCAAATATTACAAATATTACATTATTATACAATTGGCAATCTTATCGCTTTGGAGCAATCTCTTCCAGGTAACTTTAGTACAGACACAGTCTGTAGTAGCTGAGGCAAGAATATATAGGGATACACATTTGTTGCATATACTATTTACAATAAATTAAATTTTACAATAGTCTACATAGATCCTAAGTGATTCATTTTTAATAAGGGCTGTTACATAATACGACGGGTTCTTACTCGTAGAAATTCAGAAATATTCCAACTTTGTTACAAATCACTCTAATACCATTACCAAAGGTAAATTTATTTTCAATTTAAAGTAATTAACAATTATGCTCGATTTGAACGCAATCAACGTTCAGAAATACATAAAATATTTTTAAAAGTAATTCTGTTGACAATTGAATTTATTAAATAAATTCAAAAATATAATAATTAAAGTCAAGTCACCTTTAAACATTACAGATTTTATAAAATTTTAGTTCGAATTAGTAGATTTAAAATATTTTTATAAACGTGACACCAACAACGTGAACTTCTAGAATCAATACAATATTAAAATATATATAATTGATGTTCATTGTCTTTTATATTCGCTTATATAAATCCAATTTGTGGTCGTTTCTATGAGTTGTTACTGAAATAGTTTTAATTAAATTTTGTTTAATACTACTAAAAACGTAGTTTTAATTGCTATTGTAAAAATTATATAAATCATTTTTTTACGAATTCAGGAAATTCAATGCAAGGCGTAAAATTATAAATAGATTGAACAGAAGAATCTATATTCATTAGGTAGTTATAGTGCTTACCAAGGCGACAACAATGACAATGCTATCAAACGATTCAGTAAAATGGTACATGGAAGGGTTAACCTCTCGAATCGTCGCTGAATCGGGGATACCCAGCGACCGTTACCACCTTGGTAAAATGATAATGCAGAGCTTGAAAGAGTACCCTGATTTTATACTACAGGTAAATAACCAATATTAAATCCCAAAAACTAATTGAAAACGGCCTTAAGTGGAACAATGATGTATAGAGATTTATAGAAAATAGATACGTTACAAAAATAAATATAGCTATTGTACTCTTTCAGTGATCACCTTAATTGAACAGCAATAAAACGTTCATGAAATTTTCAATACCTAATCCATAGCTAAAAGTATTAACAAAGTTTAGTAAATTGTAGTAAATTTTTATATTCGTACTAATGAAACTAAATTGTAACAGATTGATGGAGGCACAGGAAACTCAGACACAAATAATGCAGTTCTAAACCGATCCATCAAGTGTGCGATATGCTTTCAAAACTTTGGTCTGAATGTTGGTGATGTAATCGGCATAGTTGCTCCTAATTTTTTAGATGTCGCCATACCACTCTATGCTTCTCTTTACATTGGTGTGATTGTTGCAACTATAGACGGGACGGTACCTATTGGTAAGTAAATTAAAAATATCGGACACATTTAAGCTGTGAGCAAACACTTTACCTAAAATAAAAGCATGTGTCAAGCATATGAAAAAAGCAACGTTACATAAAATCGAAAAAAAAATGAAGAAAGCTGAAAAAAATAGTAATATTGATAAAATTATTTTGCTTGCATATCTTCTGTGAATACTATTATTGGCCGTGATTGTGATCTTTGCAATAAATTCGTTACATCAGCTCAAAAACGAGCAAGATATTCTGTTTTATTCCTATAAAAAATCATATAAAGAACAGCACTTTTTATACCTGATTCACAGGAGACCTGGAAAGATCGCTGAAACTAACAGAACCTAAGATAATATTCTGCGACAGTAAGAAGGCTACAGATATCCAACTGGCGCTCAATAATTTAGATCTAAACACTGACATAGTTACATTTGACACTGGGGACTATCTGTGTAGCTTCGAGAACTTTCTTCGGAAGTATGGCGATGACAGGCTGGTCGAAAGTTTTCAGTGAGGAAACTATACTTAGTTGTTCAACAGTTGTTTAATAAGCAGTAGCTTTATTATAAAGAGTTTTTATCTTATATAAATACTAGCTTTCCGCCCGCGGCTTCGCACGCGTGGGCTACTAATTTCTGTATTTTTAGAGGAGCACAACAAAAGTTTAAAAAAATTACGATCGCAGGACCAGTGATATATGCGCGTGTCTATAGTTTTTTTAATAATTTTCTATGGAAATAGTTTTGACCAAAATCTCACAGAGCGCGCGCCTTTTTAAAAATACAGAAAATAAAAGTCCACGCGAGCGAAGCCGCGGGCAGAGAGTTAGTTATTTTTTGAAGGTTTTTGAGGATTCCTTGAGTGTTTTAACGTCTTAATCTATAAGTTAAGAGTATAAAAAAGCATGTCCGCAACTCAACCAAAATCTTATAACCACGTGGTATGACATTTTCACGACTTTAGGAGCTTATATCTCAAAAAATATTTACTTAAGCAAAAAACGCATTTAGAAACCTCTATTTCATTTTCAAAGACCCATCCAATGACACCTCATTTAATGATATACTCGTATATTTATTTCTTTACCCTCCATTTACATGTATGGGTAGCCACCCCTAAATATATATTTTGTCAAATAAAATGTGGCCTATAATTTGCACCTAATCATGACCTATCAACATATGAAAATTTATCAAAATCTGCTTGGTGGTTATTGCGTGATTGACGAACATACAAACAGATAAACAGACAAACAGACAAACAGACAAACAGACAAACAGACAAACAGACAAACAGACAAACAGAAAAAAAAAATTTTAACCATGGTTTTGGTATCTATAGAACATACATATTGCACACCAATTACTCCTTTTGAAAAATATTCAATGTACAGAAATGGTTCGGTTACTGTTTTATTATATGTATAGATATTACAATACAATTTGGATGATTTTGAAATTATTTAATTAAATTTGTTTGTATAATTTATATTGATTTGTATAATTAGTACACTATGTACACTATCTACCTATCTTTTCTTATATAAAATGAAATAAAATTTATAAAGGAAGGTTTGTAGACAAAAGAGTATTTTAAAGCTAATATGATTTTTGAAAACTGCAGAGCAACAGACTTCGATGCTGAGAATACTGTAGCCTTGTTGATGCAGACAAGCGGAACTACGGGAGATCCGAAAGCAATAGAGGCCACTCATAAGAACTATGCAGTTAGCCTTCCATACGTGTGGTAAAATTTTGCTATTCACAACAATTATACTAGTAGTGCTTCGAACTAAACCTAATACCCAAATACATAAGTTATTTCAAGGAATTTAATGTTTTGGGTTTACTTTCGAGTAATAATTTGATTCTATTTGCAAAAAAAAATGTTTTATAAACTGTTTGAAAGACCAATTGTTCAAATAAAATTCATAAAAGCATAGTATGCGTTCCTTTTTCCAAGATGGCGGCCGCGGGACAATGCCAGCAACCCCTCACTCTTGGATTAATCTTTACACTAACCAAACTTCGATGTCTAAAAAACAAATTACGTCTTATGAAGAACGCCCTCTACGCTCAGGTCAATTTTTTTTTCAATCTCCAGGTCCCGAGTGACTACGTTTCCAGGCCCAACTCGCATGGCGCTTGTGGTATCTCCCCTCCAATGGATAACGGCCGTCATACATTACCTGCTGTCGGCCGTCATGCAGTACACACGGTTGCAAACGTCCCTACCGGTTACACAGCAACACGTGTATTAATTGATTAACACGTATAGGGTAAGATTTTACGCATATTTTTTTATAGTAGGCAAGCGGAGCATCAAGTGAACCTGATGTAAATTGACTGACCACAGCCTATTAACATCTACAACATCAAAGTGTCGCAGATCCTTTGAAACTTAGCAGATTCATGAACTGACTCAAAAGAATTTGCTAATTTATGAAAAATAACAATTTATTTCTAGTCTTTGTAAATGCGAATTCTGTGACATTGTCGAAATACAATAGAACTTTCTAGGAAGAAATAAAATTAAACTAAGGTAGGATTCGCGGGTGTGAAGCTATGTATTATTGTTACATTTTATAATAACCCGAATAGAGGTCCTCCCAGAAGAATAATTGTTTTGAATTCAGAATTTTATAAGTTTAATAAACTTTTTCAGCCTTCTTATGTATTATGCAGTCCTACATTTATGGCATCTCTCCTGAAACCTGAACTGCGTGATCAGTGTGACTTCAGAAGCTTTGAGCTGATGCTCTTGGGGGGAAATGTCGTTCCACCTGAATTAATTGATGCCGTTAAGGTAAGTTAAACTTGATAAAATCTAAACACCACCACCGCCAACTCTGAGCTGTTATTGAGATATTTTGTCAAAAATCCATGTTTTGGCACCACTAGAACCTATTTTTTTTAAAGAGCAAGTATCTATTTTCTTGCCGGTTCTTCTCGTTAGAGTCCGACTTCCCAAACGCTGATAAAGAAATGTATGACCATTCAATAGTGTCTCAAACGAGACCTAAATAATTAATGAAATAAATTTTAAGTTTCAAAGCCCTTAGAGGCGAGGGTGAGGTAGTGAACACACACACAAACAAACATACCCACATGCATGGACGTTTCAGTTATGTCAAGGATTCAGTTTAAAACTACTATATAAGTAATATAGACAATTCCACTTCGTAATTATGTAATAAGTTTGTTTTTTCATAAAAATGTTATCTATCTTTGGTTAAATAACTAATTAAACTGGAATTGCAATAGCAAGTTCATTGTTGTTAATTACAGAGCGTTTCACCGAAGACGGAAGTGTTCAATGTATACGGAATGACCGAACTGTGTGGATTCGCCTTCCACACGGACTATCCTCCCCCAGGATCCTCCGGGCGGCCCATGGGATGCCTCCAATATCGAGTTTGTATTTTATTTAAACATAGATATCACAGTTGTTTTACTTATTTGACTGTCATATTCTTACCTATTATAATAAACTCATTGTCATTTTCATTTTCATTTCCGATATTAATTTAGAATCACAACAGCTTGTCCCGCCAAGTTCAAAGTAAGGAACTGCGTCATGTATATAAATTTACACCAACCATTTCAAGCCCCTTTTGATCCCTTCACATTACTACACTATTCAGTGAACTAACATGAAATTTGGCATATTTATTGAAGCACCTGAGTTGGTAAAAAATATAAAATTGAATCAATTTAACTCAGGCGGTTTTTGAGATTATATTTGCGTTTAAAACCAGTATTTTGCACCCACTCAAAGATCAAAAACCTCAAAACCTAGGTTGGCAAGTTTTGACTCCGGATGAAAAAACTAGGATTTTACATCAGGTTGTCAAAACTTGTCAATCATATCTCAATTATTTTGTTGGTAAATTCGACAATAAGTTATTGTTTGGTAATGAACTTGACTTTAATTTAAACCAGTCAAAAGTATTTTATAATCTGTACACTAAAATTTAAGAAAAAAAATAAGTACTTTATCTCAATGCGCTCGAAAAACTTTAACAAAATCAAATCGATCTTATTGTATCATCATTTAATTTTATATTTTCAACGCCATGTGGTACTAAATTGAAGTTTACTTTATTTCAGATTGTAGATATGGACACACAAGAAATTATAGATGAACCAAATGTACCGGGCGAGCTATGGGTCAAAGGACCTGGTGTTTTTAAGGTGCGTTTATAATATTATAATGTACGACTCTTACATTCACTCAAAGACACACATTCTACACATATATTAATAACAAATAATTTCTAACGTTCTCGTTACCTAGTGTTAAATTGATATAATTAGTTTTGTGGTACATCGTATAATGAATATGTTTTTATAATAATTACATTTATCACAATACTCAATAACTTAAATAACTTAAACCAAGAAAGCATCCAAAACGCGCGGCAATCCGCATTGGTCAATCACAATGCCGGATTGCCTTTTAATCGTCGAACTTGCAATAGCTGGCCATTTACTTAAGGCAGGTTACTGAAAATAAGTTTTAATGTATATTTAAGAAAACATAAATAATAATAAAAACAAAATTACTAACACTAGTCACTAGTAATCTATGGTTCTCGTTCGCCTAAGTTTTCAAGAACCACTCTTGTTTGTTTAAACTAGGTTATCTTGAAACTATTGGAGGGGTTGCCTAATCTTTTCTGATTATGATAGGATCATAAATAATAATAAATAAATATTCAAGGATAATTCACACAAAAGCTGTCGGTTCTGCGTCTGATCTCTCTCTCTCTGGTCGTGTCAGTCTACCGTCCAATCGAATAATGAAAGTAAAGGACAGAGAGTGCTGAAAATTATAGAAAAACCTTGTCATCTATGTCTATCAATTTTTAATAAAGGGGAATTAAAATGTATGGTTATGAAATTCCGCCCATACTGTATAGTTTTATTGTTGACGAATGTTTCAAGAACCTTATATTTAAGTGTTTTGATATATTTCAGGGCTATTACAAAAATGAAGCAGCGACTGCAAAGGCGTTTGTGGAAGATGGGTGGTTCAAAACTGGCGATATATTTTACAGAGACGAGCATTACTATTACTACTTCAGTGAAAGAGTTAATTCGATCATGAGATATCACGCATATAAGGTGGGATTCTGTTGTATAGATTTTACAAAATTTATAATTAATTGCGAAAGTTCAATGCAGCGCCATCTAGTCCCAAACTAAGGAAACGCTTGGATAGTTGATGGAATTTTTTTATTGATACTTACATTATTTGAATAAATTTACATGCAGACATTAATTCACTGCGCCATATCGAATCATCGCTTCTGCTTTGTATATAATTTTGAGTAAACGATAGTACGCCTTTTAAGTTTCATAATGGCATCACTTGATTAGAAGAATTCTCCCATTATTATAGAGAAAGAGTCAACTAATCAAGAAGTTGCTACTATTGAAGTAATAAACCCTACTTTGATAATATTATATCCTTAAGAAAGCCTGAAATTTTTTCTGAAAACTATCCATAGATACGAAAAAAGACGTATTATGTGCAACTATTCTTGATCGGCACATTTTTAAGGGTAGCTATGTGAGCTTGTCTGTAAATTATAAAATATCATTTAAAATATAACTTCTTTTCCACAAGATATCGCCTGTTGAAATAGAAAACGTCATACGTAGACACCCCGGGGTATGGGACGTAGCTGTAACGAGCGATTATACGGAATGCAGTACCGACCTACCCATCGCTTGCGTGGTCCCTCGGACCGGATTCAACCTGACCGCCGATGAAATTAAGAAAATTGTAGAAGGTATCCAATTTATATTGATGGTGTTAACAAATATCAGATGAGATCAAAATAGATTCAAAATATAGTTTATCTATCGATATAAATTAATTTGAAATTTTTATGTCAACATTGAAAATGATCTGTTTTTTTGTAAAATTT
This sequence comes from Phoebis sennae, assembly GCA_001586405.1. Classification (NCBI taxonomy): domain Eukaryota; kingdom Metazoa; phylum Arthropoda; class Insecta; order Lepidoptera; family Pieridae; genus Phoebis; species Phoebis sennae. The sequence goes on along the minus strand of LQNK01001794.1, from coordinate 131,660 downwards.
TAAGTTTCTTGGATAAATACATTTATTGCTTTAATGTTTAATCAAATCAAATCAAATCCATTTATTTGCCAGAATGTGGTTGTACATGATGTTGAATAATATTAGGGATCTACACAATCGCCAAACATTGGCATGCAAATATTAATAATTACAAAATATAGTTCACATAATTTACATAATTATTATTTATATTCCTTAACTTATTTATAATTATAGCATTAATCATGTCACAAAATTTCAATTATTATTAACAATTTTGAATTCATTCATGTCATAAAAACATTTATTTATTAACCAGTCCTTTAGTCTGTGTTTAAAAATGTTCATCGGCATGTTTTAATACACAAGAAACATACATAGTTTTTCATAATTATATAAAGAACTAGCTTTGCCCATTACTTCGCAAGCATAACCATAATACACAATTGTATTGATGGTGAAAATCGATTATTCCGTTTCATAGTTTTTGATTGTATCGAGACAGACATATAAACACGGTGGAGGCCTTTGTTTTTTGGTGTGTTTTTTAAAAATGCCGTGATATGATATTCAATAGATTTTGGCTTTCATAATGTAACAAATGGTGTTGTATTTCAGATTCCTTACCTTTTTGGGCACATTTAAGAGGCGGTGTAGTATTTTTTGACGAACTACCGTTGACTGCTACGGCAAAGATCCACAGAAAAAAATTGAAGGAAATTGTTAAAACTGTTCAGCGATATTAAAAATCATACAATTAACTAAAAATCCAGAATGTGGCAAAATAGTTTGAGGTTATGTTGTGGATAATTAAATATATTTTGATTTGAACAATTATTAAGACATTCACATACACTTTTATTTATTTCTAGAGTAAGGCTGTTTTTTTGCAAATATTGAGAAATATTGATGCATTCCTTAAATTATATTGTAACTAGCTTTCCGCCCGTGGCTTCGCACGCCTGGGCTATTAATTTCTGTATTTTTTAGAGGCGCGCGATAACAGTTTAGAAAAATGACGGTCGCAGGACCGCTCATATATGCGAATGTCTATAATGTTTTTATAATTTTCTATGGAAATAGGTTTCACCAAAATCTCACAGTGCGCGCGCCTCTTCCAAATACAGAAAATTGTAGTACACGCGAGCGAAGCCGCGGGCGGAGGGTTAGTTATTTTTTGAAGGTTTTGAGAATTTATTGATTGTTTTACCGTGTATATACGTTAAGAGTATAAAAAGACATGACTGCAAGTCATCCAAAATCTCACATTGTCACGTGGTATGACATTTTCATGGCTTTAAAAGCATATATCTCAAAAAATATTTAATTTAGCAAAAAATGCTTTAACAAACCTCTATTTCATTTTTAAAGACCTATCGAATGACATAAAACTTAATGATGTAATTACGAATTTATTTTTTTACCCTCCGTTCACATGTAAGGAGAGCCACCCCTAAAATTATTTTTTTTCAAATAAAATGTAGCCTATAATTTGCACCTAATATTGATCTATCAGCATGTGAAATTTTATCAAAAACTGCCCAGTGGTTATTACGTGATTGACGCACATACAAACAGATAAACAGACAAACAGACAAACAGACAAACAGATAAACAGACAAACAGAAAAACAAATTCTAACCATGGTTTTGGTATCTATAGAATATACATGTTGCATACCAATTACTCTTTTTGAAAAATATTCAATGTACAGAAATGGTTCGGTTACTGCTTTATTATATGTATAGATTACATAGCGTTGTATACGAATACGTATTTATATGTTGCTTATCTGTTACAAATGTAGATTTGAAAACTTTGTAAAAAGAATATATTAACTACATATTATAATATAAATTTAAGATTATTATTGACTCACTCATAATTAAAACAAAACATCAATAAAATAGTTTTATTTATAATGGATGAATTCCTATTCCCTTTCAGAATTTAATACTTTATTTAAGAGTTGTTCTCGGACTACCAATCCGGCAACCCACGCGCATGCTGCTTAGTCCAGCAAGAAGGTCATTGACATACAAGTGACTACTTAACATCGGGTGTCACAAGCTCTTTTGCCTGCTCTGCCATACAAAAAAGTGGGAAAAATTATTACGTTAAAAAGAAATATATTTTATTTATCAAATTTTTACATAATTGCTTACGATTTTAGGGGGATTACATTAAAATTCATATATTCACATTTCTATTTGTGTTGGGCTCCTGCATTCCGAATAGTAAAAAACTGTATCTCAGAATGCAGGGCCTTCCCATAAAAAGAACAATAATGAATTTGTTTTACATTACATTACATTTAATTGAAAAAATTCTTGGATTTTTAAGTATAGAGAGGAATAAAGCATGCAATAAATACGTTACTTTTACACAGTTTATATAAGAGAACTATGTTTAACGTACTAGTATTAACAATTATTCATATTCAAGCATTATAACGCAGTTATTCATAATGCCCGGGCATTATAAATAATATACTTTTGACAACTAATGTCATACAAATCTATTCACTTGCAATGATTTTTATTCAATACTTACGTCTATCTAACGTCATATAATCTGAGATAATAATCTATCCATAATCTTTGATACACTATTGAAAATGGCCATAATACGTCTTTTAAATAGAAATTATTCATTATGAAAAACATACGATACAAATGAAAATGTGATGACAACAAAAATATCGGTAAATATAAAATCCGGCCAAGCGCGAATCGGACTGAATTTCGGCCTGCTTCTTCAATTACACGTATTCACTATTCTGATACATATTTGTTGACCGTTAACACAGCCTTGAACTATTATAGTTAAACGATAATTTACTGTAACTATGTATAATTTTCAAGAACAAAGCTCATTCGTACTATTAAACTTTAATACTAAATGAGAGTGAACGTGACATTGAAGAAGACCTGTGCTTTTCAATTTCACTAAAGTTGTATATACAATGTTAGGAAGTCGGTTCGACTATTAGTACTAACATATTTCAAAGTAAAAACTAACATTTATATAAATATCTTAACGAGTCCAGTGTGAAATGGATAATTTTCTCTTTAATATATAAAAATAACTGTAAATTACTTACTGATTCATATGGCGCTGAAACCCTGAAGTGTGTCTTGCCCTCTGAGACGAGAACTTTCCATCTTGCCCGGTCCTCCTGGGTCTCTTGCCAGTTGTTACTAGGTCGTAGCACCCACAGGACCTAAGCGGTCTCTTGGCAGTCATTACTGGGTCGTAGCACTCGCTTCAACTCTGTCCGTCAGCGATATTTGGGACGTCAACCTAAGATATCCTCTCTTCAGTCCTAGGTCCACACCCATTTGTTCTACACCCTGAAACAATGGAGAAATTGAGCTTTGATTTCTCCAAATTTATTTGGCTCGGCCGTAACATCATCCAATTCGACATTTCTAATATCCAGGCTTCTAAGCAGGAAAACCAAACTGCGGATTTACAAAACATTCATAAGACCAATACTCATATATGTGAAGCCTGGACGCTAACCCAGTTAATCTTTTAGTAGAAGAGCATAAAATTTTAGAAGCCAAGCTTCTAAGGAAGATCTTGGTCCTACCAAACAAGAGGATGGAAGTAGGAGAGTCTGATACTGTAAATTAATAATAAAATATTTTTCCGTAATATTTGTATTAAAAAAATCATCCGCACATAATCAGAAACTTACATAGATTAGCGCTTCAAACAAACAACAAACTTTTCTCTACTTTTAATTACAATGTTGAAGAATATTAACACTTTTATATTTAAGATATATACATTCAGCAGACGCGAAAAAAAGACCAAGGTCGTAAGATAAAAAATCCAATCCAATATACAATTTACAGTACAAAAGTACTGCACGTATTTCCAAAAAATGTATATATAAACGTTTCAATATTTAGATGTTTGTGTGTAGACAAATCACATAGCACATAAAATGTGTGTGATAGATCAGGTAGCAACAGCATTAATTTAAACGCGCCAATGACGAATTACTTCGTAATTATTTTTTATTTTTCTTTACACCGAATGAAATCGATTTTTCACTCGATTACCCCAATCGTTTTATATAGAACCCTAATTTTAAGATTTTGTAGGGTGGATGAAATTGGCATGCCCCAGGGTCTATTCTATACCCACTTCCCTTTTTATTATACATTAATGATATTTTTACTGTCGTAAAAGGAAGGGATCATGTGGTTCACGTGAAAATTAAGCAACACAATACATGGAAATCTGAACATAATGCTAAAAAAAATCCCTGTAAAATAAAAAGAGCTGCATCATGAAATTCCATGGTCATTTGTTTAGTTTCTAAATAACCATGCAATGTAATTAAAAAAGTAATTGCAATGGCTGAATGCCTGATATGATAGATTTTTTATCAGTACTGAAATAACTATAAAACTGGGCGATGGCTTCTAAAGACAGTGTTTTAAATTGAACAATAATATTAGTAACGCATAATTTCAGGATTATTTAATCTTCAGCATTGAATAAAAGTACCTACATCCATATTTTAAGTAAAACAAAAAAAATACACAAATAACATCATTGCGTTGGATAATAATCTTTGATTATTGAAGAATACCCTCACCAAAGGTAAATTCATTTTCAATTTAAAGTATTTAATAATTATCCTCTTTTCGTTTCGATCGCAATCAACTGCATAATATCTTTTTCAAAGTAATTTCGTTGATCATTGAATTTATTAAATAATAAATATCAAAAGTATAAAAATTTAAGTTAAGTCCTTTGAACATTATGGTTTTTCTATGCAATTCTCGAGAGATCCAAGGAACATCAAAAATTTTTCGTTCAAATTTGTAGACTTATATATTATATACTAGCTTTCCGCCCGCGGCTTCGCACGCGTGGGCTACTAATTTCTGTATTTTTAGAGGAGTACAACAGAAGTTTAAAAAATTACGATCGCAGGTCCGGTGATATATGCGCATGTCTATAGTTTTTTTATAATTTTCTATGGAAATAGGTGTGAAAATCTCACAGAGCGCGCGCTTCTTTAAAAATACAGAAAATCAAAGCCCACTCGAGTGAAGCCGCGGACAGAGAGTTAGTTATTTTTTTAAAGTTTTCGAGGATTCATTGAGTGTTTTATGGTCTTAATCTATACGTTAAGAGTATAAAAAGGCATGTCCGCAACTTAACCAAAATCTCACATTGTCACGTGGTATGACATTTTCACGATTTAAGAAGCATATATCTAAAAAAATATTTAGTTTAGCAGAAAACGCATTCAGAAACCTCGATATCATTTTTAAAGACCTTTCCAATGAAACCTCATTAAATTATGTATTCGTGAATTTATTTTTTTACCCTCCGTTTACATGTATGGAGAGCCACCCCAAAAATACATTTTTTTAAATAAAATGTAGCCTATAAGTTGCACCTAATATTGTTCTATCAGCATGTGAAATTTTATAAAAATCTGCCCAGTGGTTATTACGTGATTGACGCACATACAAACAGATAAACAGACAAACAGACATACAGACAAACAGACAAACCGACAAACCGACAAACCGACAAACGGACAAACAGAAAAAAAAATTTTTAACCATGGTTTTGGTATCTATAGAACATACATATTGCATATAAATTACTCTTTTTGAAAAATATTCAATATACAGAAAGGTTCGGTTACTGTTTTATTATATGTATAGATGTATAGATATTATTTATATACGCGTGACACCAACTTGACCTTCTTGAATCAACACAATACTATAGTATAGGGTTTACTGAAATAGTTTTAATTAAATTTTGTTTAATACTACTAAAAAGAACGTAGTTTTGAATTGCTATTGTAAAAATTGTTTAAGATTTTTTTTTAAGAATTCGGGAAATTTAAAGACGAGTCTTTTATATATAAGATACAATTACAAATAAATTGAAAACAAGAATCTTTATTCATTTCGTAGCTACGGTGCTTACCTAGTCCACAACAATGACGTCAAAACTATCAAACAATTCAGTAATTTGGTACATGGAAGGGTTAACCTCTCGAATCGTCGCTGAATCAGGGATACCCAGCGACCGTTACCACCTTGGTAAAATGATAATGCAGGGCTTAAAAGATTACCCAGATTTTATACTACAGGTAACAACCAATATTAATATAAATACTATAACAGTGGCAATGTAAATATATAATTATATCTCGACAAATTTGTCCACGGTGGTTGGAGTAACACTTACTTTTGGTCTTACGTTTTAGTACTCTATGTATTCCTTGTTTTGTTTACTAAAGTTAGATAAATCTATCGAATCACACTAACTCTGATTTCAATATCCTACCGACAAAAAGCCTTTGTTATGTGTTTTGTATATCTATCGCCATATATTTATTTATTTATTTAGGGTACATCAACAGATCACACATAAAACATTGCTTAAACAATAAATACAAAAGAAACAATATTCTTATGTTAGACCCTATTATAGATGTACACAACATTGTAAGGAAAAAGGAGATAACAGTAGTAAGTGAGGTTGAACCTCACATAGTTAAAAAAAATTAAATATAACTAAAAAAATAAATATAACTATGGTGATATAAACTAAGGAATATTTTTTGTGCCACGATATGATCTATGCAATGTTTGTTTAAATATTGGCATGCTATCGTGAAAAATATCTAGATTCGGGATTTTAGTAATCATTTCGTTGTAAGTTTTTAATGTACGAAGTATTGGCGAGTTTGAACCAAGAGTCGTTTTACATATTGGAAGGCTAAATGTTCGAATAGGTTTTCTGGGAATGGAATGAGGTACATTCAATGATATGTTATTGAGCAAATCTGGGGAATCGACCTTTCCGTTAAGGAGTTTAAACAAGAACATTAAATCAAGGATGGCTCTTCTATCGTGTAGTTTATCCATTTTAAAAAAGGACAATATCAAAGTAGGGGCATCTATGCGAAATTCCAGGTGAAATATAAGCAAGATGTCGCGTGAACCTGCGCTGTACAGCTTCCTAATTTGGATTACAATTTATACATAATCTTTGATACATTATTGAAAACTAACTAACAATATTATTGAACAATAATGTATAGGGATTTAGAAATTAGATACGTTATAGAAATAAACAAAGCTATTGTACTATTTCTATTACAGTGATAGTGAGCTAAAAGTATTGATTAAGTTACTAGCCAGTATACTAAACATTAATATTCGTACTAATGAAACTAAATCATAACAGATTGATGGAGGCACAGGAAACTCAGACACAAATAATGCAGTTCTAAACCGATCCATCAAGTGTGCGATATGCTTTCAAAACTTTGGTCTGAAAGTTGGTGATGTAATCGGCATAGTTGCTCCTAATTTTTTAGATGTCGCCATACCACTCTATGCTTCTCTTTACATTGGAGTGATCGTTGCAACTATAGACGGGACGGTCCCTATTGGTAAGTAAATTAAAAATATGTTATTTAATCTTAAGTTGTGAGTAAACACTGCCTAAAATAAAACATTAGAATTAAACTGAAACCATTTGCTTGCATATCTTCTGTGACTAATATTATTCGGATTGTGATTTTTGCGATCAAAAATAAACATCGGCTCAAAAACGAGCAATCTATTCTGTCTCATTAATATATGAAAATAATATAATATATAATTTGGAAACAACAGCCCATTTTTTTTTCTTTATGGTTTAATAATGGATATTTTAATGGTTTTTATACCTGATTCTCAGGAGACCTGGAAAGATCGCTGAAACTAACAGAACCCAAGATAATATTCTGCGACAGTAAAAAGGCAACAGATATCCAACTGGCGCTCAATAATTTAGACCTAAACACGGAAATAGTCACATTTGACACTGGAGACTATCTGTGTAGCTTCGAGAACTTTCTGCGAAAGTATGGCGATGACACGCTGATCGAAAGTTTTCAGTGAGGAAACTATGTTGAGTTTTTAATAATAGACATTAGTAGTAATAAACAGTAGCTTTATTTTAAAGAGTTTTCATCTCAAAGAAATATATAACACAATTTAAATGATTTTGAAATTTTGAAATTAAGTATAACTTTTCTTAACCGACTTTCAAAAAAAAGGAGGAGGTTATCAATTCGACCGTATTTTTTTTAGTATGTTACCGCATATCTCCGGCGTTTATGGACCGATTTGGAAAATTCTTTTTGCATTCGAAAGAGTAGAGTTCATGTGTGGTCCCATAGAAATTTGGTTCAAGTATGATCATCCATGTGGAAGATATTCCGGGGAGCTCCTCGAAAATCAACGGAATAAGCTCTGCGGTTAAGGTTTAATGATGTACTAGCTTTCCTCCCGCGGCTTCGCACGCGTGGGCTACTTATTTCTGTATTTTTTAGAGGCGCACAGCAAAAGTTTAAAAAATTACCGTCACAGGACCAGTGATATATGCGCATGTCTATTTATTACATAGTTTTTTTTATTATTTTCTATGGAAATAGGTTTGCCCAAATCTCACAGTGCGTGCGACTCTTCAAAAAACCAAATTGTAGCCCACGCGAGGCAAGCCGCGGGCGGAATGTTAGTAATTTTTTTAAGGTTTTTGAGAATTTATTGAGTGTCTTAACATCTTAAACTATACGTTTAGAGTATAAAAAGGTATGTCCGCAACTGAGCCAAAATCTCATTGTCACGTGGTATGACATTTTTTCAGTTTCACGAATTTAGAAGCGTATATCTCAAAAAATATGTATGTTAGCAAAAAACGCATTTAGAAACCTCTATTTTATTTTTAAATACCTGTCTAATGACACCTCATTTAATTTTTATATTCGCGAAATTATTTTTGTAAATTTATGTATTCGCGAATTTATTTTTCACCCTCCGTTTACATGTTTGGAAAGCCATCCCTAAAAATATTTCTTTCAAGTAAAATATAGCCTTTAAGTTGCACCTAATATTGGTCTATCATCACATGAAACTTTATCAAAATCTGCCCAGTGGTTATTACGTGATTGACGCACATACAAACAGATAAACAGATAAAAAGAAAAACAGACAAACAGATTTTTTTTTTATGTTAAAGCCGGCAAGCGGGGCATGCGGTTCACCTGATATTAAGTGACTGACCGCAGCCCATGGACATCTGCAACACAGAAGTGTCGCAGATGCCTTGCCGGCTTGGAGAAAGGGGAGGGGATAAGGAGAGGATTAATGATAGGAAGTTGGGAGAGGAGTAGAACAGGATGGGAGAGCGATGGGATGGAAATACAGGCCTCCGGGCACCGGCTCACCGTACGAAACACAGTGCAATACTGCTTCACGCCGGTCTTCTGCTGGGGGGTGGTAATTACACCGGTGCGAGCTTGGCCCAAAGCAATGCTCGGCTCCCACTCTTTTATGGCTGAAGATGTTGTGCAGCAGATTTACCCTCTGTCACCTCTTACGACACCCACGGGTAGAAATGGGGTGGCGACACACGTATTCTAACCCGTCGCCACACGGGTCGACCATGGTTTTGGTATCTTTAGAACATACATATTGCATACCAATTACTCTTTTTGTAAAGTATTCAATGTACAGAAATGGTCCAGTTACTGTTTTATTATATGTATAGATATATCAACTGAGTTGTGACTAGATGATGTGATTACCCTTCACAGGACACTAAAAAGGATAAAAATTTTTGCCAAAAAATAGAACCGACTTCCTCGCTTATCTATTTTCAATTTAATAAGATTTTGCACCGACTTTGTATAGATTTCAACAAAAGTGACATAAAACTTATTTTCTACTTTTTAGAGCGAGGAAGTCGGTTCCATTTTTGGCAAAAATTTTTATTTTTTTATAATTAGTATACTGTGGATGTACCGAACTATAGATTCTTTAATAAAATAAAAATTATAAAGGGTTTACTTTGACGATAAAAGTGTATTTTAAACTCAATGTGATTTTTGAAAACTGCAGAGCAACAGACTTCGATGCTGAGAATACTGTAGCCTTGTTGATGCAGACAAGCGGAACTACGGGAGATCCGAAAGCAATAGAGGCCACTCATAAGAACTATGCAGTTAGCCTTCCATACGTGTGGTAAAATTTTGCTATTCACAACAATTATAGTAGTAGTGCTCCCATCTAAACCTAATACCCAAATACATAAGTTATTTTAAGAAATTTAATGTTTTGGGGTTACTTTCGAATGATAATTTGATTCGATTTGCAAAAAAAAATGTTTTATAAACTGTATGAAAGGGCAATTGTTCAAATAAAATCCATAAAAGCATAGTATGCGCCCCTTTACACTAACCAAACTTCGATGTCTAAAAAATAAAATTGCGTCTTATGAAGAACGCCCTCTAAGCTCAAGTATTTTCAATCTCCAGGTCCCGAGTGACCACGTTCCCGGGCCCAACTCGCATGGCGCTTGTAGTGTCTTCCCTCCAATGGATAACCGCCGTCATACATTACCTGATGTCGGCCGTCATGCGGTACACACGGTTGCAAACGTCGCTACCGGTTACACAGGAACACGCGTACTATTTGATTAACACGTATAGGGTAAGATTACGCATATTTTTTATAGCAGGCAAGCGGAGCATGAAATTAACCTGATGTAAATTGACCACAGCCCATGAACATCAAAGTGTCGCAGTTGCCTTGCCAGCTTGAAGGAAAGGGAGAGGATAAGGGACAAGGTTGACTAAAAAGAATTCGCTAATTTATGAAAAAATAACAATTTATCGATAGTCTTTGTAAATGTATACGAATTCTATGACATTGTCGAAAAATAGTACTTTCCAGGAATCACATTTCCCGTGTGGCGACGGGTAAAAATACAGAGGGTAATTCTGCTGTATAACATCTTCAGCTACAAAAGAGTGGGAGCCGAGCATAGCATGATTGGGCCAAGCTCGCACCGGTGTAATTACCACCCCCCCAGCAGAAAACCGGCGTGTTCGTACGGTGAGCGGGTGTCCGGAGGCCTGTATTCCCTCCCCATTCCTCTCCTGTCCTGTTCTAGTCCTCTCCCAACTTCCTTTCATTAATCCTCTCCTCTTATCCCCTCCCCTTCCTTTCGGCTGGCAAGGCATCTGCGACAGTTTATTGTTGTGGATGTTCATGGGCTGCGGTCGGTCACTTTCCATCAGGTAAACCGCATACTCCACTTGCCCGCTGTTACATATAACCTACCTTTTCTTGGGTCCATAAGTAATCTTTTTGAGTATACGGGGAAGTCTGCCGTGGATATTACAGAGGGAATATTGAGAGGGAGGCCATACGGGGGAGTGGCTATATTATGGAGAAAGGGTATTTTTAAGAAAGTCGAAACTATCCAGTGTAATAGTTCTAGAATTAGTGTTATAAAGGCAATTCTAAATAACGACACAGAAATAATAATATTAAGTGTGTATATGCCAACAGACTCGCCTGATAACTTAATTGAATTTACAACCTGTTTGAGTGAAATTAAGGCTATAATTGAGAGTCATAATGTTCAAAATGTTTTTATGCTAGGTGATTTTAATTCACACCCTAATCAGCCATTCTGGTCTGAGCTAATGAATTATTGTGCGGATGAATTTTGGTTGTGTGCAGATGTCGAAAGGCTTGGTATACAATCGGATTCGCTTACTTATAGGAGTGACATAAACGGTAGTCTGCGATGGTTGGACCATTGTCTAGTGACGCGATCGGCATGGCAGACGGTTGTTAGTGTTAGCATACGTTATGATACCTATTGGTCAGATCATTTACCCCTTTTAATAGAATGTGATTTATACTCAACCGTGGAACTGATACAGGAACAATTAAATAGACTCAATAAAGTTAAATGGGGCCACAGGAATTATCATCAGATTAAGGCGTATCATGAAAAATGTAATGATCAATTTCGAGATTTCTATTTCCCTGAGTCTTTCACCACATGTGGCGATAAATTGTATACTAGCTTAGAACATAGAAATGACTTAGACAAAGTATATAAGGACATTGTTGAGGTCCTTTCCCATGCTGCGACATTGACATATGAAGCCTGCAGTTATAAAAAGAAGCGAGTCATTGGATGGAATAAATATGTTTGCTGGGCACATTGTGAGGCTAGGTCAAAGTATAAAACTTGGTTGGATTATAATAAACCTAGGTCCGGAAGGGTTTGGGAGGAGATGTGTGAGAGCCAAAAGGTATTTAAGAGTCGATTAAAATGGTGTCAAAACCATCAAGATCAAATTAAAATGGACATAATTGCTTCACACAGATCTACAAAAAATTTTTCAAAATTTTGGAATGCAACCAAAAACATAAACATGCGGCCGAGTCTCCCAGTGAGCGTAGCGGGATATAACGGTCAGAAAAATATTGCTAACATGTTTAGGGATCATTCCAGGGTACCATCTCGCTTAGAACCCTCGTCTCAAGAGCTGGACATTGAATCAACATATGAGTCGGATTTAATAAAATTCTCCGCTGAAGAAGTAGCGGCAGCTATTAGTAGCACTACTAGATGCAAATCACCTGGACATGATAACCTTAGCGTCGAACACTTAAAGTACGCCGGTTCGCATCTGACTCGTGTTCTGTCTACGTTTTATACACTTTGTATGAGCCATTCATACATCCCCGAGGATATGATGCGAACGATTGTAGTCCCTATCGTGAAAAATAAAACGGGAAACATCGGGGATCGCGAAAACTACAGGCCCATATCGCTTGCTACCATTGTCGCAAAGATGTTGGACAGTCTATTGGATAGGAAGCTGGGTGAAACTCTTAAGTTTCATGATGCGCAGTTTGGTTTTCAACCAAAGCTTTCTACAGATCTAGCAATCCTAGGCCTCAAACAGACTGTCAAATATTATACGGACAGAAAGACTCCTGTGTACGCCTGCTTCCTGGATCTCTCCAAGGCTTTCGACATGATATCATATGACATGCTCTGGAAGAAGATGCAGAGGGCGGGAGTGCAGCGGGAGTTGATATGTTTGATGCGATATTGGTATGCAAACCAAATTAACAATGTACGGTGGGGAAATGAACTTTCCGATCCATTTAAGTTGGAGTGTGGAGTAAGGCAGGGGGGCTAACCTCTCCAAAGCTCTTCAACTTCTTGTACATAAATGAGCTACTGGTGGAGCTTGGTAAGAAAACGGTTGGTTGCTGGATTGATGGCGTATGTGTCAACAACCTTAGCTATGCAGATGACATGGTTTTGCTGGGTCCCACAGCGGGCTCTATAAGAGATTTACTGCACTCCTGTGAGCGTTATGCTGCCCAACATGGCTTGATATATTTTATTTTATTTTTATTTTATTTTTATTTTATTTTTATTTTATTTTCTTTATTGGAAACAACACAGAGACATTTACAATATGCACATAAAATATAATCTTACTTGCTAAATATACATGAGAATGCCTCCTAAAAATATTTCACTGAGTACATTTAAAGGTTATACAGACACATAGCAGAATAACAAAATAACAAAAACCAGTGAGAGAAATCCTTACTAATAGAACCTATAATACATACAAAGGGTTGAAGATAAACAGATTTTTTAATTTTTTACACAAAGTATTATTACGAGCTCAATAACAATTTCTTAACATTAAATTTGTAAGACGATGAGGAACAGGAAAACATGTCAAGTTCTTTCATATAAGTATTATAAAAACTACGCATTCTGTGTAAAGGCATACGGAGACCCATATTGGTTCGAGAAACTGGTGTATAAAATAAGTTTTTCGAACGTGTTGATCTGGATGGGATGTGATAATTTATTAAACTGAGAAGTTCTGAGCACGCTATTTCGCCAACGCATAGCTTTCTCAACGTGAGGGTATCAATTAAACTACGGCGCTTACTCAACGAGAGAAGGTTGTAATGACGCAAGAGGTCCTCGTAATGTTGCCGACCACCTCTAAGACGGAAATTTAAGATGTGTAAAAATTTCTTTTGTACCATCTCCACTTTATTGATATAAATTTCATAAAAAGGATTCCAGATGGGAGAGGCATAATCTAAATGAGATTGAACAAGAGTTTTGTAGAGACATATAAATCATCTCCGTCCTTAAAAGCCTTAGTTACGCGTGTTATAAAGCCTAACAGGCGGTAAGACTTTGTGAGAATGTGGTCTATATGCTGATCAAGAGTCAAACTTCCATCCAAGTAGACACCAAGATCACGGATGCAGGAAACCGAGTCCAGTTGATGACCTCCCAGTTTAAATACCGTAGGAATTGTGTTACGTTTTTTAGTGAAAGTAATATGTTTACATTTATTATAAGCCAGGGATAATTTATTACGTTTACAATAAGCATCCAATCTATCGAGATCATCCTGGATAAGATATACATGAGTAAGGTTGGCAACATTGGAATACATTTTTAGGTCGTCAGCATATAACAAAAATTTACATTGTTTAAAGCATTGTGAGATATCATTAATAAATAAGTCAAAAAGCAGGGGCCCGAGGATCGAGCCCTGCGGGACCCCTGATATGACGACAACTCGAGAAGAAGTGTAACCGTTAACAACCACTGATTGCACACGATCATTGAGATAGGCAGCAAACTACCGCAGTAGATTTCCCTTAATTCCATTGAACGATAATTTTTGTAGTAAGAGTAGATGATCTACCTTATCGAACGCTTTTTTAAAATCAGTATATATCGCCTCTATTTGTTATTTGTTATCTAGGGCATTAAATAAGTAATTAAAAAAAACAAGAAGATTTGTTAATGTTGACCTACCAGCAACAAAACCATGCTGCTCATCCAAAATGACATGTTTTAAACTGGAATAGATTTGTTTGTGTATAAGAGTTTCGAACACTTTAGAAATTGCCGAAAGTATGGAGATAGGGCGGTAATTTTCTATATCATTTCGCGCACCGGATTTAAAGATAGGCGTTATGAATGCATGCTTCCATATACTTGGAAAAGACCCAGAACTCAAACATTTATTAAATATGATTTTCAGAGGAATACAAAGTGTTTTACTAGTTTCTTTCAAAAAGACTGGGGCAATCTTTTCTGGTCCAGGACCTTTATTGCGGTCGATGTTTTGCAGAGCAATGCGTACATCAGACTCGGTAAGACAAATGCAATTTATGTTGACGTGCGAGTTGTTGTTACGGTCGTCATCGATAATATTATCCACATTGTATGCTACAACGGATGTTGGTTCGAAGACTGACAATACTGGAAATACTTCGAGAACATCTCAACGATAACAGTTGGATCATCAGATTTATAATTTTCGTACTTCATGACTTGTGGGTACCCTGAAGTAGATTCTTTAAGTGAAGACGTGTATTTCCAGAAGTATTTTATATTTTCTTTGAGAGATTTTTCAACATTAGCCATATAATCATGGAAGCATGTGGTAAGAAGGAGTTTAACACGCTTTCGTAGCAAAGAAACTTCCTGGTAATCTCGAAGAGAATTGTAAGTTTTCCAGCGCTTCCACAATTTATGCTTACGTCTTAGAGTCTGTATTAAGCATTTAGAAAACCAGGCGGGGTGTTTTGAGGTTTTTACTTTCACTAAAGGAATATGCGAATTGATAATGTTATAAATTTGAGTGTAGAAAAAGTCAACGGCTTTGTCGTATGGAAGAGGAGTCAGTAGAGAAAACCAGTCAATATTATTTATCTCAACGTTAATTTGGTCATAATTACCTTTAAAAAAATTCCTTTTAGCTAGTGAATTAACGGGCATTACGTTTAAGTTGCATATCGAGGAGACCATGTCTAAGGCTGGATGATGAGGTACTACATTTAACAGAGGATCAGAAGAAGATTGAACAGAGTTTGGTACATTAGAAAGTACTAAATCAAGCAATTTACCATTTTCATTATAGACTGTACATTATATAATGTGACCAAGAGCGAATACCTGATCTTTGGGGCTCCCCGCAAGCGCATTCAATACGAACCCGTCATACATTTGAATGGGGGTCTCTTAAAGAGAGTGTCATCATTTAAATATCTAGGTCACTACCTTGTGGAGGACCTTGGAGATCAGATGGACATGGACCGCGAGAGAAGAGTGTTGGCAGCCAGGTGTAACATGCTTGCTCACAGGTTTTCCCGTTGTAGTGAAGAGGCCAAAATAACGCTTTTTAAAGCATGTTGCCAAACCCTCTACACGGGAGGCTTGTGGTGCAAATACTCCCAGAAAGCGTTCAATACACTGAGAGTGCAGTATAATAACGGATTTCGCAGGCTAATGGGTCGGCCGCGGTGTTGCTCTGCGTCCCAGATGTTTGCGCAGGGCAGGACATCTGATTTCCATGCCATCTTACGTAAAAAGACAGAATCGCTATTAACGAGACTCCGAAGTAGTAGTAACAGCATCTTAAAAATGTTATCAGAAAAAACAGATTCGCTTATGTTACAACACATGACGAATATTTTAATTTATAGAACGTGACTCATTTATTGTGGCCTTTGTGGCATTTTGTTTTTAATTTTAATTTTTTGAGTTTTGATTTTAATTTTAATTTTATTTTTATTTTTTATTGATATTTGATTTTATATTTACTTTTGATGTGATTTTGTATTTAATTTTTAATTTATTTATAATTTGGTATTTCTTTTTTTTTTTTTATTGAACATTTTTAAATATTTTTAATGTTTTAAATTTAATTAGTATCAATTTATATATTTAACATAGTTTTTAAGTATGTAAACTAATCAATGAGCCTCTGATGCTTTATTCAGATTGAATTTTTATTTTATTGAGGAAAAATATAATCTGACTTATTTTTTAAATCATAGAAAAAATTTGATTTGCTTCAAAAATTTTCATCTCCTAAGACATTGTTTGTTACCATGTCCACAATTTTCCTAATATTTCTAACTTTTCTTTTGTATGGGAATCTCAAGTTGCACTGCTATCCACCACAATTCTTTAAATACCCAGAATGCATGATTTTTACTTTCAGTCAACTTTGATTCATTGTAGTGTAAAAAAAAATGTAAGGTCACCACTATGGCAAGTCTTATCAAAAGTTGGCGCATCTATTACAGATTATTAAATAATAAAATACTCAAAAAAAACTAGCAATAAAAATCCTACAGATCTAAGCAAGAATAAAGCAAGAGCAAAAAGTTGACAACGACTATAACTAATTACGACGACTATAAATAATTGTTTTGAATTTAAAGTTGTATAAGTTTAATAAACATTTTCAGCCTTCTTATGTATTATGCAGTCCTACGTTTATGGCATCTCTCCTGAAACCTGGACTGCGTGATCAGTGTGACTTCAGAAGCTTCGAGCTGATGTTCTTGGGGGGAAATGTCGTTCCACCTGAAGTAATTGATGCCGTTAAGGTAAGTTACACTCGATAAAATGTGAACACAACACCACTTTAAGCAGTTATTGAGATATTTTGTCAGAAACATCCATCATTTTGGCACCACACGGGATACGAACCTGGAACCTGTTTTTTTAAAGAGCAAGTATCTATTTTCTTGCCGGATCTTCTCGGTAGAAGCCGACTTCCCAAACGATGAAAAGCAAAAAATGTATAACAATTTTAAAGTCCCTCAAACGAGCTCTAATTAATTAATAAAATAAAATGTTAAGTTTGAAAGCCCTTAGAGGCGAGGGCGAGGTAGTGAAAACACATACGGACAAACATAACCACACGTATGGACGTTTCAGTTATGTCAAGGATTCAGTTTAAAATTACTATATAAGTAACTAGCTGTAACCCGCGGCTTCGCCCGCGTATTTTTACATTGGAACTTCTTTAACCTTTCATAATCAAGTGGACTAACTTGATATTAATTCTACCCTTCATACTAATATCATGAATATTTAAGATTGTTTAGATGTTTGGATGTATCAATCAAGCCACAACTACTGAACTGATTTTGATGAGATTGTTTATATGCTTAACAACAACAGCTTAGAAAAAAACAATAAAAAATCCAATAAAAATATTTGGGAATAAGGTTTTTTTACACATTATCCCATAGCAACTACTTTTATTAATAATAAAATATTATGAGTAATTGTGTACTTTCATTTAAACAAATTCAGTGGTTAGAAAGTGGTTGGTGTTAAGAAAAAAAACAGATTAAAAAAACCTTGGTGGACATCAATCATCTTTACTTTATATAAATAATGGAACATTAAAGAAAACTGCGGTTATGCGATATTAATACATATATTTAACTTATCGTCTTTATTACCATTAACAATTAACACTAATACAGTAATCGAACAGAATCTTGCCACCGTCATATCTTTGTACATTTAAAAATTGAAAGGTACAAAAGAAAAAATACACCACTAAACATAGTATACATTAAAATTCAAAAGAAAGAAGGAAAGAAAATAACTTTATTGTCAAAAATATAACCACACTTAATCTCAACAATATACAAAAGAACTTAAAAAAAACTTATATTTGTGGCAAATAAAAATAACCAATGAAATTATTGAATCACTTCGCTACAATGATCAACTCTGAAAATGTAATTTTATACGTGGTTTTGTTTTTCTGAAAGAAACCTCTTCTGCCTGTTTAGCCGACTCTCCAGATTGTCCAAAATGCCTGTTCCCGAATGAAATATCGATCACGCCAGTGGTCACACACAATTGTTTTTTTTAGCCCACGTAGTTGCAGCGCGTTTGGTTATCCTCCGAGTGCCTCGGAAGAAGAGATAGTATTCCGGTTTACCGTGATGCTCAGACCTGGAAACAAACAACAATATAAGTAAAAAAAAAAAGTAAAAAAAGTTTATTAAGACATAATATAAAATTCATGCATAAAATAGACGTTGACAAATTTAAAAAAACCTTTTTATATTTACTGACGTCAAATGTTAATGTGTCAAATAAAAGAGGGTAGTTTACTAAAAGAAATAGCAGTATTATTTGAAATTTAAATATTTTTTCAACGCGCACAAAATGAAACTGTTCTAAACAAAATATAATTTAGCCAGATTAACTAAAATGACATTTTTTATGCTATCAGTATAAATATATTTTATTTTCAAATCGTAAATATTGATTACTATAAGTAATGTTGAAAATATATGTAGAAAAGTAAAATTTAAAATAAATAAAGGTTACGTTATCTCCTTTAAACTGTAGTAACTGAACGTAATATAGCAATATATATTAAATTCCACTTGTTATTGTCTCATCGCCCAGTAGAAATTCGCCAACAATATACTATAACTTCACTTCCACTGACTCTTTATCGAACAGCATCTTGCTCCGTTGACGACTTGTGACGATTTGCCATTCTGAACTACCGACACGTCTTTTATAAGGAATCCGCCATATTGATTCACACTCTTACTACCCCCACTTCATATAAAACTAGACAATATTTTTAGCTCAGTTTAAATATTTTAGTATAAATAATTTGAAACCTAATAAACATTATTTTTTGTTTGTTTTTAACGAAACAATATAATTTTATGTAATTTTTAAAAAACAAATACTTACATAATTTTACTTACAATATCTTACAATATTTAAATTTATTCCACGAAAAACTGTACTTATTCATAGTTTCTTACATTGTACAAAAATACACATATTAAATTAAAGTACACGCGATGAAAGAATTCTTCAATTGTTATTGCCGTAAACAATTTGTTAAGCAATAGTTTTTGTCGCATATCTTTACTGTTACTGAACCGATTTTGATGAAATAAAAACTAAATTATAGATCTGCCTATCTTTCATCTAATAAGAACATGGATTTCTTATTTTTAATAACCTTTTCTAAAGTAAAATCAAAAACAGTATAAAAAGTTGAACATCCCTCAGAAACCACTTCATGTTTCGGCATAAATCATTCGTAAAAAGTTAACTCATAATAATATAATCAGCAATTGTGTCAAGTTTTATCATAATCCATTCAGTAACTAAAGGTTTTCCAAGAAATTATTTTTCATAAAAATATTTCATCCCCTTCGGGATTGAATTAAAAAAAAAACTTTTCTAAGTGGACGTGCACGTCATGCGAGGAACACGTGTGCGAAATTTCAAGAATCTAGGCCCAAAGATCTCACCTGTACTTGATTTTCAGTCATTACTTTTGACTTTTATGTATATGGTCGCATATCTTCGCTTTCGGTGAACCGATTTTGATGAAATAAACAGTAATTCGTAGATCTGCTTACATTTTATCTAGAAATAATAGTAATTTCCCATTTTGATATCATATTTTCGAGTAAATTAAGAAAGAATATAAAACTTTAAACCTTTCTCCCACGTGAACTACAGTCTCTTACGGGATGAATCATAGCTCAAAAGTTGAGTAATAGTATTATCATCAAACGTGTAAAGTTTTATCTTAATCTGTTTAGTGGTCAATGCAAGGTTGAGGTCGAAGGACTTTTTTTCATATCCTTTTTTTTAATTTATTTCGCACCCTTAGGAGTTGAATTTTACAAAATCCTTCCTTAGTGGAATTTTGCAACTATTCAGGAATACGTGTGCCAAATTTCAAGTTTCTAGCCCCAAGGGTTTGGCCTGTGCGTTGATTCTACGAAAACAACTCTTGCCTTTTATATATTAAGATTAAGATAATTCCACTTTGTAATTACGTAATTTCTTTTCTTAAAAAATGTTATATTTTGGTTAAATAGAATTAAAGTGGAATTGAAATATCATTGTTATTTATTTATTACAGAGTGTTTCACCGAAGACGGAAGTGTTCAGTGCATATGGAATGACTGAACTGGGCGGCGCCGCCTTCCACGCGGACTGTCCTCCCCCGGGATCCCGCGGGCGGCCCATGGGATGCCTCCAATATCGAGTTTGTATTTTATGTATACAGGGTGTCCCGTAATGAGTGTCGCATCTCTTGGGGGGTAATAGCTGAGGTAATAATCTATCAAAAAACCCAATATTGGTCCACAAAAATATCACTGTTTTTGAGATATTGAGGATTTTGTAGTTTTTTCGAACATGTTGACTTCGCCCAACGTTTTATAGTACTGTGGCCGTAATTCTTATTTGTATTTCATAATTTTTTACTAAGTTCTCTTTATGGGTTGCTTTCTTGGATACATGCATTGTATACTAATAGAAATATCAGACAATGGAAGAAAAAAAAAATATTTCAAGTTTAGTATTGCGTACAATTTCAGGGTCAGATTTGATAGTCTGTGGTTTGAAAAAAATATACTACACTGAGACGGTCAGTGAACCTAAAAACTTCTGTGTTTAATACCAATAATGGTATAAAACTTAACTTTTATCCCTATAGCAAAAAAATATTGCAATTTGATTTGAGACCTATTTTAATGATACGTCCAAGATGATACTTAGTATGAAATGTTATTTTTTTTTACATGAAAAATCAAATTAAATGTTAGTATTGGTCAATATTAATAAGAATATATAGAACAGAAACCTAGTTCACCTTAAAACCTAGGTTGACAAGTTGGATCGGGATGTATAAGCCTAGATTTCATATTGTTGATAAAGTCGACATTGACTTACTATTTGGTAATGAATTTGGCTTTCTTTTAAACAAGTTTTGTGCATCTTCTTCAGTTAAACATTTGTTAAATATCAAAAGTGTGTTTAATCTGTATACTAAAAATTAAAAAAACATACTTTTAATATATCTAAATGCGCTTGAAAACTTTGAACAAAATCAAATCTATCTTATTGTATTATTTATCATTTAATTTCATTTTTTCAACGCCATGTGATTGAAATTACTAAATTGAAGATTACTTTATTTCAGATTGTAGATATGGACACACAAGAAATTATAGATGAACCAAATGTACCGGGCGAGCTATGTGTCAAAGGTCCTGGGGTTTTTAAGGTGCGTTTATAATATTATAATGTAAGAAAGAAAGAAAAAGCATTTATTTGACGGACATGACATAACACAATACATTTAAAACATACACATTTACATTCAACTCTTACATTCAACTTAAACACACATGATCATATTATAAGAAAGATTCGACGATTTATAATTAATTCTGACTAGAATAAAATTTTAAAGCATTGTAACGATTTAGATAGCTATAAAAAATTTTGCCAAAATATAGAACCGACTTCCTCGCTCTAAAAAGTAGAAAATAACTTTTATTTCATTTTTGTTGAAAGTATATAACTATATTTCAACAAATAGATTATGTGATTAACCTTCACAGGACACTAAAAAGGGAAAAATAAAATTTTTTGCCAAAAAATAGACCGTCTATCGTTTGCTGATAATTGCTTAAATCTATAGTTGCATCTCTTTGGTCTGGTTGGAATCAAACATAACTTAGATTTTTTAACAAAAAAAAGCCATCGGTCCTGCGCCTGATTTCTCTTTGGCTTTGTCGGTCTACCGTCCCATAATAAAAGTAAAGGAATAGAGAGTACTCCTGTTTTTGCACACATTTTTTTGCACTATAATATCTTCTGGTTAAACGCTGTTGAGATTGGCCACCATGACCCATAGCGGTCGGGGATGCTACTATAGTTTGCGAAGTTATTATATGGTATACTATTCTATATCTTACAGAAGCGAGAAACCTTGTACCCCGTAATATACCCCTACCAAGTATGAACATTAATTATGGGGAGGGGGTGCGTTGAGGTCAGCCCATTCAAAATTTATAGTTTTGAAATTCCGTCCATACTGTATAGTTGTTGACGAATGTTCAAAATTTAACCGTTTTTACTTAATTTAGGGTTATTATAAAAATGAAGCAGCGACTGCAAAGGCGTTTGCGGAAGATGGTTGGTTCAAAACTGGCGATATATTTTACAGAGACGAGCATTACTATTACTACTTCAGTGAGAGAGTTGATTCGATCATGAGATATCACGCATATAAGGTGGGATGTTATTGCATATATTCGTGGACATTAACGCAACGCCATCTAGTCCCAAATTAAGGAAACGCTTGGATAGTTCATAGACATATTTTTTATAGATACTTACATAATAATTTAAATAAATTTACATGCAGACATTAATTCACTGCGTCAAAGCGAACAAGCGCTTCTGTCTTATAATTTTGAATAAAAGGAAATACGCTTATCGCTAATCGCTTGCTAAGAAGGATTCTCCCAATATTATCTTGGAGAGTCAACTAATCAAGAAGTTGTAACTATTGAAGTAATAAACCCTACATTGATAAAATAATATCCTAAAGAAAGCCTGAAAATTTTTCTGAAAACTATCTATAGATGCGAAAAAAAATGTATTATGTGCTAGGTGCACATAATACATTTTTTTTTTTCTTAATCGGCACTTTTTTTACGATAGCTATGCGAGCTTATCTGAAAATTATAAAATATCATTTAAAATATAACTTCTTTCCCACAAGATATCGCCTGTTGAAATAGAAAACGTCATACGTAGACACCCCGGGGTATGGGACGTAGCTGTAACGAGCGATTATACGGAATGCAGTACCGACCTACCCATCGCTTGCGTGGTCCCTCGAACCGGATTCAACCTGACCGCCGATGAAATTAAGAAAATTGTAGAAGGTATCCAATTTATATTGATGGTGTTAACAAATATCAGCTGAGATCAAAATAGATTCAAAATATAGTTTATCTATCGATATAAATTAATTTGAAATTTTTGTGTCAACATTGAAAATGATCTGTTTTTTTGTAATATTTTAAGTTTCTTGGAAAAAAATACATTTATTGCTTTAATGTTTAATACACAAGAAACATACATAGTTTTTCATAATTATATAAATAACTAGCTTTGCCCAGAACTTCGCAAGCATAATCATAATACACAATTGTATTGATGGTGAAAATCGATTATTCCGTTTCATAGTTTTTTATAGTATCGAGACACGGTGGAGGCCTTTTGTTTTTTGGTGTGTTTAGTAAAAATGCCGTGATATGATATTCAATAGATTTTGGCTTTCATAATGTAACAAATGGTGTTGTATTTCAGATTCCTTACCTTTTTGGGCACATTTAAGAGGCGGTGTAGTATTTTTTGACGAACTACCGTTGACTGCTACGGCAAAGATCCACAGAAAAAAATTGAAGGAAATTGTTAAAACTGTTCAGCGATATTAAAAACCATATATTTAACTAAAAATCTAGAATGTGTCAAAATAGTTTGAGGTTGTGGTTAAATTAATATATTCTGATTTGAACAAGACATTCTCATACATTTTTATTTATTTCTAGAGTAAGGCTGTTTTTTTTGCAAATATTGAGAAATATTGATGCATTCCTTACATTATATTGTAATTTATATAGCGCTGTATACGAATACGTATTTATAGGTTGCTTAATCTGTAACAAATGTAGATTTTAATATAATATGCTTTTAAGATTATTATTAATAAATTATTATTGACTCACTGTAGTGGAAGCTCATAATTAAAACAAATCATCAATAAAATAGTTTTATTAAAAATGTATGAATGCCTAAACCCTATCAGAATTTAATACTATATTTAAGAGTTGTTCTCGGGCTACCTTCCCAGTTGTCGTGATCGGTAACGTATCAAGGAAAACCACGCCCCCACGTAGTTCCTTGGTTTTTGATAATTTACCTGAAAATATTGGAAACATATTAATTTATACTCAATTCAACAATAAACTTTCAGAGTATTGTTTAATGAAAATACAGGGGATGTTTTATATTTCTGTAGATGTTAAGAAGATTTAAAAGTTTTACATATAAAATGGAATTGTCGTCCTTATTTGCAAGGACATATATAAACAAATCATAGGCCTAGGCCTCCTCTAGATCCCTCCCTCTAGAGGAGGCCTATGTCAAGGGACAACCTGACACAGACACAGTTTATTTTATAAGTGTAACATAATTATTTATTATTAAATGTTTAGATATAAGTTTTTTTACACTGGTCAGAGGAAATAAAGGCTATTTTTATTTATTTTATATAAACAAATTGGCTTCCAAATCTTTAATTTTCTGAGCGGTGACTTATTCGCCGGGATCGTTAACACCCAGAATACAAGGATCGCATACAATTAAAATTTAACTTATAAGATTTACTGACTGGCAACTAAATCCTTAATTTCCTGAGCGGTGACGTTGTACCCGTTCCTCCGAACAACGCACGCCGCCGGTCGTTGCCCGTCCTCAGGATCGTCGATACCAACGATACAAACGTCACTGACACCTTCGTGAGTGCGTATCACCTCCTCTACTTCTACTGGAAGCACCTTTATTAACAACATAAACATGACTACTATAATTTGCGGCATCGTCTCGTAGCATAATGTTATATATCCTCGATTAATGATCCCATAAATATTTGTTTTAAATCGGACGAGTAACTCCTAATCTTAGCGTGTTCAAACAAACGAACAAGATTTGAAGCTAAACAACTGAAAACCGTAACTTGTCAAGCATACTTTGTAATAAATTAAAAAAAAACACAGAGACATTAAATTACCACTAATATGAAAGGTATTCTTCACCAGAAAAACAGTCAAACTTAACAATAATGTATATAAGTCATTTTCTATTTACGATTAGCAAATAAGCATCTTTTTATAAAATTAGAATAATAAAGGCGTATTAATAGTTTCCGCCTATCAATAGTAATTAAATAACTTACATGATAATTCCTAAACTTTATCAGAGATTTTATTCGACCTACGAAATAGTAGAAACCCTTCTCATCTCTAGTCATTAAATCTCCAGTCTTAAAATAACCGTCTTCTGAAAACGCGGCGGCTGTTGCTACCGGGTCCTTGTAATATTCCTGTAAAGGAAATATATTACATTTATGTATAACAGACTGGACTGCAAACACAAAATGGCAAATCAACGATATTGATATAAGACGAAAGAGAATACTTAATTTCAAAGTCATATATAAGATATTACACTACTTTATTGCTAACGTTTTTACACAATCACACTCATGAAAACTAATTAACTATCTAGCAAAGATAAAATACCTAGAGTAATTATAGCACAAATTTTAGATAGGCGCGGATAGCCAAAGGCAATATAAAATCGCATATTCTCCTCTTAAATGTTCATTTAAATGAATTATTTTTTTCATGATACTGATGACCTACCGTAAAGCATGGTCCTTTCAGCCACAATTCTCCAGGCACATTGGGCTCTGTTACCTCTTTTCCAGTATCAGGATCAACTAACTGTAGATGAACAATAAATTGCTACAATTTCCGACACTATTATGTGATCTTTCTATTCGAATATGGTTTATAGAAAGAATAATAATTGTTTTCTATGTAGGGCAATTTATCTTTAATTCAAGTCAAATAACTTAAACCGCCAATAAACTAAAAGAAGAATATATCCGGCTAAAGTCACTGTCTTTTCTCGCCTGTGTCCGGAAAGTATTAAAAGAAAGGTATATTGTAAGTCAAAGTACGACATTATTGTAAAAGAGATGACATTAATATAAATAACTTACCTTCATAGAATATGTAAACCCAACTTGGCCACAACTATTCATAGGCATTCCAGGGACGAACCGCATGCTGGCGCCAAATGCTTCCGTCTGTCCGTAACCCTCGTATACTACTGCCCCAGGATTTAAACACGACTAAAAACAATAACAAATACATGAAAGTTAAGACAATTCTAAATTAGTTGCAAATGATAACAAAATATAAAATAACTAGCGACCCGCCCCGGCTTCGCACGGGTTTAATGGATGATATTATACATAAAAACCTTCCTCATGAGTTACTCTATCTATTAAAAAAAACCGCATCAAAATCCGTTGCGTAGTTTTAAAGATTTAAGCGTTCATAGGGACATACAACATGACACATGACAGAAAAAGCGACTTTGTTTTATACTATGTAGTGATACATAATTTTTAATTGATGATACGTTGATCAATTTTGTGATCATGTATTTGTTATTATACGGGTAATATAGAGAACATGAAAGATAACAAAAGATTTTGATTTAGCGATGACCATCGTAAGTTTTAGTTTAATAATACCGTTGGAGATGTGAAATATAACAAAAAAGAATTAATAGAAAAAAAGGGTCTTGACAGACAGAAAGACGGACGGACGGACAACGAAGTGATCCTATAAGGGTTCCAAACCTCCAAAGGACAAAATTGGAACAAGCAACCTTTTAATTGTCTACCATAGTCGCAGCTGCATAGCAACCCCCGTCAAAACACATAATATCCGTGTAATACTTAATGATAATTAACTACAGTTTAAAAATTATGCCTTACCTGAAGCTCGGTTAACACATTCATATAAACCTTAGAGCCTGTCACTACAATAACTTTTAAACTGGAGAAATCCACATCGTCTCTTCGTTTCAGTAGCGATGCTGCTAGCGACGGGCTAAAGTACGATGTCACTGGCTGGAAATTGTTTTTATGTTATTTTCCTTTTTTATGTTATAGCAGGCAAGCGGAGCATGCGGTTCACCTGATGTTAAGTGACTGACCGCAGCCCATGAACATCTACGACGAAGTGTCGCAGATGCCTTGCCGACTTGAAGGAAGGGAAGGGATTAATGACTGGAAGTTGAAAAAGTACGTACGAAACACAGTGCAGTACTGCTTCACGCCGGTCTTCTGCTGGT
>LQNK01001794.1:81997-104155 GCA_001586405.1 Phoebis sennae | reverse complement strand
GGGGGTAATGCAATGGGTACAGCTTGGCCCAATCGTGCAATGCTCGGCTTCCACTCTTAAATAATTATTTGTAATTAATTTGAAAGAATAAAATTGAACAATTCATATCCATAAGAATGAAAAATAAAAATAATGCGTTGTGGCCATTTCAAAGACTTTTCCATTTAGAAAGGAGAATTAACTAAAATGTTTAGTTAGATCAGTCCGTGGGATTGAAAATAATATATCCTAATTTCCTTTACAATCATTGTTTATGCGCAGAATACTAGCCTTATGTAAAATTATCTCGACAAAACTTGCCCGACTTCTTTTCTTTAACTAATTTACTTATTCAAATTTATAAAGTAATTATGACAAAAGAATACCTTATACTTATTAATTATCTTAACGATAATATCGATGTTGTCAGGAATTGAAGATTGCAACCGCGTTTGTGCCCACAAAGCCGCTGACACCACCAGAAAATATGCCGATACCCAATTGATAGGGGACAAATATAGTGCAGGTGTGTTGTTGCTGTAATAAATATATAATGTGATATATTAATATAAAAAATCAATTTATACGAATGCTTTTCTCTAAATAGAAATGATGTAATATTCCATGAAGAAGCAACAATACAAAGTATAAAGTATATCATACGATTGCATTTTGACGTCATGTTGGATGTGAGAAAAATCCTCAATAATTAATTATCATTTTCTGAAATTTTAAAGTAGGTAAGGATAAAAAATCAATGTTTATTTTTGTATCCTCATATTGGGTATCTTTCATTTCATTTTTATTTATTTATTATTAATTTATTGAATATAAAATACAAAATATAAAGAACACACTTACAATATATTTAGAGGTGGCACAGAAAATGGGTGTAATTTATCCACTACAGCCTGGTGTTTGAAAGCAGCGACCTTCGCCTTGCCTGTCGTCCCACTTGTACATATCAAGAAGGGATATACCTTGTCTATATCCACTTCTGCTACCCTGAAATAAAAATAAATGCCCAGATATTTACAACGTTAAACTAAAAAATAAAAAAAAACACGTTAAAAGTGCAGCTGAAGATCGCACTTGTAACTGCATGCTAGCATTCTTGTTGATTTACCCCTCGTAAAGTCAATATATTTTTAATATTTATCAATTTATTTAATGTTAAACTATCATTTACTTTATCTTTTATTTAGTATTTTTTATTGAATACTACTTACCGTAATAATACGTGAATAACTTTTTGACGACCCGATTGGCGTAGTGGCTCAGCAACATAATATGGTCTATTGCGCCGAAGGGTGTGGGTTCGATCCCCACGACCAGAAAAGTATGATGTGATGAACATTGTAATTTTCTACTGTCTGGGTGTTAATTTATCTATAGTATGTATTTATTTACAAAAAAAAAGTATGTTTAAGTATGTCTATCAGTTATCTAGTATCCATAGTACAAGCTTTGCTTAGTTTGGGACTAGATGGCGCTGTGTTAAATGTCCAGGAATATTTATTTATATTTATTTATATCGGTATTTTGGAATGACACAGTTATATGTTGAAGAATTATATATTTTTTTCAGAATTTTTATATGCACAATTACCGAAGGAAACGTATGCACAATTACTGTTTTTCTGACTATCCCGTATGTGTACATGCATTTAAGGCAGTGCTTCCTAAAGTTGTCTATATCGACTCCTAGGGGTCTATGACAACTTGCAAGGGGTCAGCGAAAAAAACAATTTATTAACATGTGTTTTTACTTAACGTTTGTTACATTAAACTTTACTACAGTTAGAAATTTACAGGAAGTCAATATCAGGAAAATACCTGAAAATATTAGGACTACCCAACACGGAAAAACATAGACAAGAGGTCTACGAGATAAAAAAGTTTGGGGAACTCTGATTATCCTAACCTATTATAGGTAAAAACGTAAATCCTAACTTAAAAGTATCTACTTACTGTTATAGGTAAAAACGTAGGTCAAGTTAAATGAAAACTACAATAGATAACAAATTACCATATTTAATTTATGTTGTTTATGTTTCTATTATCTTAAGCATAGATAATATAATACTATTCTTTAGTATTTTGAATTAATTTTACATGCATTTTATTGAAATGAGTTCAAGATATACAAACCGACGTTTATCTTTTCGTAAACTTTTACAGTTTACATAATACAGAATTACTTTTTTAGTTATTTTTGCGATAAAAAATTAAAAATGAGGAAGGGTGAAAATGAAAATTTTCTTATACCAAAACGAAAATCGACGCTTCTGATACATAGAGAAAAATACAGACAATGAAAGTAAAATGAGAAGGAAAGAAAATAAAATTACATACACTTACGTAAAGTCTTCTGTCTGTGGTTCTCCATAATTCTCGATCAATTTTGAGAACGAATTGTCGCCTTTTCCAAAAACAAATATTTTGGTATCCAGCCCCAAGTCTCTGGTTACATTTACAAATGTTTCTTGTGCTGATTCATCACAAAATGCCACTTTCGGTGAGGTAATTTTAAAAAGGTGTTTAATCTCGTCTGAAAAAAAAATACCACATAGACAGGCTATAAGCAGTGGGCATGTTAATTAAGGTATCCACGTAGTTTATTATATTTTTATAGTGAATCTCAACCAAAATTAATAAAGTACCAAAATGCGTCTAATGAAAATAGCAAATTAAAAACTGATGTAGATAATAAAGGATGCTGGAAATAACGTACAGAGTAACAAACACGTAGGCTGATACTTATAGGATATTTACTAATTGCATTTACTCATTGATAAAGAAAGGGTAAAGGATACAGGAGATGTCAGGAGACAAGAATGTTAAGTGTGCTTAATATTGACGTAGGGAATATAAAAGATATACATAGCTCTGAGTGTCGTGAAGTTAGTAAAGGATTATTTTATTAAAACTCACCATATTTATAGTTTGGGTCAATTCCCTGAATAGGTAGGCCGTTAAACAGAGCGCTAAAAAACGGTATAAATAAATCTAAGTGATTAACACCGCTTAAGGCTAAAATATCGCCTGGCTGTAGACCCAGCTTTCGAAAACATTTGGCCATCTGAATGGAGCGTCTTAATACTGCTCCAAATGTTTCTTGCTTGTCCGTTACTGCGTCTATCTGGAAATGTAATAAAAGCCCTTGACAAACTAGCCAATCAGCCATCCGTGCAGGTGATATTACAGTGCATAAGTATGTGCGCACACAGGAGCACCTTCTATTCCCTATACTGAAGACTTTATATAACAGAAGATCGACACGGCCGTAGAGAGATCAGACGCAGGACCTTAACCTTAACTCTTTACCGAGGAAGGAGGTGTACCACGAAATTCTTTTTTTTTTGTTTATTATCAACATGGACAAAATATATAAAAAAAAAACAAGTGAATCACAAAAATCAAAATGATTTAAACCTGATGCACAAACATTCTACGCGCTATTTTTGTATTTTTTAGTCAGAAATCCCATTAACACTTTTTTGCGAACTGGGATTCAAATCCGAGACTCCTTGCTCTGCAGTCAAAGATACAACTGCTAGAGTTGCAAATAAACTAAAGCAAAAATTTTATTCGGAATTAAAATCGATCAAAAATCAGGAAATTTATATTATTTCTCAAAAATTATTGTTTCGCGCAAAACAGGATTTTGTGTTATTCCCTTTTTGTCTAATTTCAAGTTTTGACTGCTGATATTTTTTATATCTTATTAGCTGAGTAAGATACTCATATTTATTTTAGAGGTACATGATGAGAATGTTACCTTACTTATGAGGCTGATAACAAGGAAAAATATATCCTGACCAATTTAAATAAACATTAGGAAATCTATGATAAAATCACACAACGAATACATATCTATAAAACATTTTCGAATTAAAAATATTTTCCTATACAATATACATGAAGTTAAAAAAATGTATGAAATTTTAGGCGCAAAAATTATGTCCATTCTATTTGTTAAAAAATATAAAATCTATTTAAAACTATTTTAAATCGAATGATGCTTACGATGAAAATAAATACTGACCTGACAAACTATATCTTCATACTCTCGCATCGCTCGCATCACGATGTGACCGAGGTGGTGATCCGGTCGTACTTTGTCACCCATGTTGGATGCCCGTGTAAACTCTGCCACATACAACGATAAACTGGTGCATGCATATCAAAGTACCTATTGTTAAAACAAGTTCGGATCGTGAAATGCCATCTATATTTTTATATTGGTTGTAATCTATTGAAAATTTACATTTGGGTAGTTTTTCCAAGATGGATATTTAACTTCAGACTGACCCCTCTTGATATGTAAATATAAAATTACGACTTCTGACAAACTGTCAATGATACTGAATTTGGAAGATTTATCTCGGCCCGTACGCAGTATTCTCATAAATTAATATTTCCATGTGTTTATATTAGACAACCTTTGAACGAATTTTAAACATGGTTTATTATACATTATTACTTAACCCCACGGTTCTAACACGTTACAGTGAGATAAGTGTTTCAAAAATTGTCTGACCACCTCTTCCTCTTTTACAGAGTTAACTTACTTACTACTTACTATCTTTTAGTATGCTTGACAAAGGGCTTAAAATATTTAATTAACTGTTCCCAGGTATCGGATAGTCTCAAACCATCTATGGAATATTTGATTATTTTATTGCCTAGAATGCCATTCATAGAAAAAATCTATTAAAAAATCTATTCCACGAGCAAAGTTTTGAGTTTGGTCAAAGCGTTTAATGGTAAGTGATAAGGTTTGTCTACGGCATGTTCGCATACTTCGCTGACTTTAAGTGATGCCAAGCTTTCAATGCTTCTCTTACTTTTAATTAAGTATGAGAGGCGACAATTACAGTCCAATTTGTATACCCCGGCATCTTGTAAAGGAATATTACTCTATTGTAATTATATTAAACCTGGGGTAACGTTAGGTTCCGACAGGCTTCTACTGATTAAAAGCTTACTGTGGCCTACGTCTGCGCTAGAAATAGGAAGACGCTGTCACTAAATAAGGAAGCGTAGCCCCCGCTCCCCGCTCCCCGCTTCCAGCAACACAAAGCGCAGCACACAACACACCTTAAATATGTACAGAAATATTTAACTATACAAATATGTGAAAAAAAATATGTTTGTAATAGAAATGACGACTACTTTACTATTTATTATTTTATTAAATATCGCTATTATGTATAATTCGCTGTTGCTTAATCTGTTATACATGTACATTTTAATAATCACTTTTGTGTACAATACACAATTTGTGTAAAAAGAATGTATTAAGTACATATAATACGCTTTTAAGATTATTATCGGTTCTATAGCATATATATTTTTACAAAAAAAAGTATGTATATCAGTTATCTAATGTCTATCGTACAAGCTTTGCTTAGTTTGGGACTAGATGGCTTAGTGTTAATTGTTTATAAATATTTATTTATTTATATTCATTGTAGCGGAACCTCATAAATAAAACAAAACATCAATAAAATAGTTTTATTAATATAATTAATGAATGACTATTCCCTTTCAGAATGTAATACTATATTTAAGAGTTGTTCTCGAGCCACCTTCCCAGTTGTCGTGGACGGCAACGTCTCGAGGAAAACCACGCCGCCTCGAAGTTCCTTGGTTTTTGATAATTTAGCTGAAAATATTGAAAACAATAATTTATTCTCAATTTAACAATAAATTTCAGAGTATTGTATACATCGGTGAACGTGTATTAACACTATCGAAAACTAAGGGATCGATATTCTATGGATGTTTAGAAGATTAAAAAGATTTCCATTCATGTCAATGTCAAATCCAAGCTTAAGTGCTGTCCATAAGTTACCCCCATCGCCCATGCATCAACTCATAACCTTTAGTTAAATTCTTTGCATCAATGTGCCATTTTATAAATCCCTATATGTACCAAGTCATAATAGGTTCAATAGTTTCTGCGTGAATGAGTAACAAACATACATACATCTTCATAACTGTCGCATTTATAATATTAGTAGACTTACTGGCCACTAAATCCTTAATTTCCTGAGCGGTGACGTTGTACCCGTTCCTCCGTACAACGCACGCCACCGGTCGTTGTCCGTCCTCAGGATCGTCGATACCAACGACACAAACGTCACTGACGCCTTCGTGAGTGCGTATCACCTCCTCTAATTCTACTGGCAGCACCTTTATTGACAAAAATGTACGTGACTAACTGTTCCGCAGCTTCGGCACCGTAAGATAATATTATTATTGGTCTAACTACCACAAAAATATATTTAAATTGGACCAATAATTCATGATATCAGCGCGTTCAAAAAAGCTTGAAATGTGTGCTAGACAACTGAAAACTGTCATAATTTATCATGCATACTTTTTAATAAATTCTCACCCAGGCATTAAATAACCACTAATTTGAAATGTTTTCCTCTACACAAGAAAAAGAGTAAATCATAACAATAGTACATTAGTAATTCTCTATTTTTCCAATATAAAAATGAATGAAATATAAAAAAAAGTTCTAAGCATCAATAACTATTTAAAAACTTACATGATAATTCCTAAACTTTATCAGAGATTTTATTCGACCTACGAAATAGTAGAAACCCTTCTCATCTCTAGTCATTAAATCTCCAGTCTTAAAATAACCGTCTTCTGAAAACGCGGCGGCTGTTTCTACCGGATCGTTGTAATATTCCTGTAATTAAATAATGTTTATTATAAAAAGAACGCACACTATATCAAATACAAATAAATTTATAATTAATACAGTGAATTTTTCAATATTGTATTGAAAAATTCACTCTGTAATTTCAATATAATCAATATTGTAAGAGAGGAAGTCCGATAATTTTGCAAAAATAAACAACCTATTTTATTTCAACGATCGACAACACTCCTACTTACAATAAGTTTTTGCAAAGTAATGTATAATTGAGTATTCACATTATAAATAAGTACTTTAAATAAATAAGTGTTATGAAATTAATGCCTGCATACTCTAAAAAGTTATATGAAACTAGTTGTGCCCCGGCGTTTCACCCGCGTATATCTATTTTCCCCGTCCCCATGATCTGATTAGGATTTGATCAAAATCCTTCTTAGCGGATATCTACGTCATAACTGTGCAAGCCAAATTCCAGTCCGATCTGTCCAGCGGTTTGGGCTGCGCGTTGATAGATCATAGGTCAGTCAATCAATCAGTCACCTTTGAATTTTATATACTCGTATATAGATTTGACCTACCGTAAAGCATGGTCCTTTGATCCGCAATTCTCCAGGCACATTGGGCTCTGTTATCTCTTTTCCAGTATCAGGATCAACTAACTGTAAATAAAGAATACATTGCTATAATTTTGTTCTTACGGTGTCATGGGATCTTTATTTTTTCAAGACAATCAACATTAACTAAATCAAATACAGCTATAATTTAAAAAGACAAATATATGCGGCTATAGTCACCGTCTATTCTAGGCCGTGTCCGGAGAGTATTAACATTTCCGGAGTTAGTATAAAATAAAAAACCTTTAAAGAGACCGCAGACAATTAATTTACTATAATAATAATACTAACGAATATGCACTTATTAGGAATAGAAAATTTACTCTCCTTGATTTTCTCGTATTTTATGAAGCTACAGACCTATGTTGAAAATATATTATAAATTATATAAAATCTGTTTAAGAGATATAGTCGGTGTCACCGATAATGACAATAAACGAGGGTTCTATAATGGTACATTTAAGTCAAAGTTCGACAATATTATATGGAAGCATAAAAATTTTGGATTTCTAAAACTATCTTACCTTAATAGAATATGTAAATCCAACTTGGCCACAACTGTTCATAGGCATTCCAGGGACGAACCGCAAGCTGGCACCAAATGCTTCCGTCTGTCCGTAACCCTCGCTTGCTATTGCACCAGGACTTAAACACGACTAAAATATATGTGATAATTTAAAAAAAACAGTAACTTCGTATAATAAAGATATAGGTCTTTAAAATTAAATAAATGTTCTTTGCATAAATAAATATGTAGTTTACGGGATATACGATTCTATAGTCGCAAAATGTCTTACGTCTCGCCCTTTTATCTAGAAAATAGTTGAATAGCAAAAAACCCAACCAATATTTGCAATAAAATCGATTTTTCAGTACGATAATTGAGGTTGTGAGACAATTTTCTGGGTAAAAATAAAAGTTTTTACAAATTAAGATACTTCATTACGCCGAATCCTATGGAGGCGTGCTAGCAATACTGGATCACAACATGAAATATAAATAAAATATAGCTTAAACACATTGAAGTTTAAAATGTTATTTTCTTACCTGTAGCTCGGTTAATACATTCTCGTGAACCTTGGACCCTGTGACGGCAACAAACTTTATACTGGAGAAGTCCACATCGTCTCTTCGTTTCAGTAGCGATGCTGCTAGCGACGGACTGAACAATGATGTTACTGGCTGGAATGCATTTGAATAAAAAAAAAATAAAATTAGCCCATTGTGGCCAGTATGTAAAATTAACTTCGTAAAAAAATTTTCTTAGAAATTTTATTTATGGAAATTTCAAATTTTATCAACATATTTGGCAAAAATAAAGTAATTAATATTATTTGCTAGGGTTTTTTATACCACACATGGGTAAAACCGATGACATACACTCTTTTACAGGCTTTGGTGTACAGAGATTTGCTTGTTTTGTGTGTTGTACTATCCCTTCATGAGAAATTAGTACAAAAACATGCACACTAGAAAATATATAAGAATTTCTTCCATTTCTTTTATAAAATTATTTCGAAAAAAATTGTAAGGCTTATATGTGTTTAAATGAAATTTAATAAATACAAATCATTACATGGTATTATGTAAATTAGAAAAAATATTTTAAAAAGTAATTATGACAAAATTATACCTTATATTTATTAATAATGTTAATGATAATATCCATATTGTCAGGAATAGAAGTTTGAATACGCGTTTGTGCCGCCAGAACCGTTGACACGCCCATGAAAATTGCTGATACCCAGTTTATAGGGGCCAAATATAGTACAGCCGTATTGTTGCTGTAAAAACATCAAAAAATAAATCAATATATGTATACGATATTATTGAAATTAAATAAAAAATTACCGGTTCTAACTATGCAGTCTTGAAAATTTTAGGGGATATAAAGTAAACGGGATAGAAGCAGAGCAGCAGAGATTTTAGCGTTTTTTTTTTTATTAATACAGCATAAATTTTTTCTATTCATCATAATTATTAATTCCCATTATGCCATTCTTAATGACATAATTAAAATGAAAATACATGAAATACATTTATTACTGGTACGGTGTACAGTTTTTATATATTTAATCCGGATATTTAATTATCAGAAATTTTTAATTTATATTTTTATCATCAGCTTCCACTCCGCTTACTTTATACTCTCTATTTTTTGCTTATGTAAACACTCGGTATAAAAATCTTCACTCACAATATGTTCATAGGTGGTACCGTAAACTGGTGTATTTTATCCACTACAGCCTGATGTTTGAAAGCAGCGACCTTCGCCTTGCCTGTCGTCCCACTTGTACATATCAAGAAGGGATATACCTTGTCTATGTCCACTTCTGCTACCCTGAAATAAAAGTAAATACGGACATTTGTTACGCTATCTAGTCCCAAGCTAAGTAAAGCTTGTGCTATGAAGGCTAGACAACCGAAATACTAAAATATATCTTTGTTTTTTAAATACATATATACCTACTGTAGAAAATTACGATATTCAACACATCAACATTTTCTACCCTGAATATAAAGACAATTTTATATTGCAAATTGAATCCCACTATAAACCTCACAAATTAGAGAAAACAATCCCCAGGGGGTTGAGGGATACTGGGCTTCACTATGTGTGACTTATTGCAGTGCTATGGTAATGGAATTCTTCGGTAGCATGGTATGTACTTACAGCATACTTAATAATTATTATCTGAGATCCGCAATTTCACTCTCGTATATATAAAATCGATTCTATGTCCTTCCTCGGGTCTCAAATAGTTCTGTATAAAATTTCAACCGAATCGGTCCTGTAGTTTCGGAGCCTATTCAATTCAAACGGACAATAAATTAAATCTTTCCACTTTATAATATTAGTATAGATTGTAATATAAATGATATTATACCAAAGAGTTATTTTTATATATTTACTTGTTTCAGGCTTACCAAGTAAAATCTTTAATTTATTGCAATCCCAAGGTATAAAATGTCTTTAAATACTGATTTATAATGGAGCATTCCTCTATACTTCTATACTATTATTACAAAGAAGAAACATTTATATTTTGTATGTATGTTTGTAAAGTTCTCACACAAAAATTGCTAAACCAATTTCAGAAATTCATTTAAAGCTGCATCTTCACTGAATGACAAAGGCATATATTATTGGCAATACTATAATATTATGCTACGGAAGTGAAGATGAGCGAAGCAGTTAGTTACTTATTGTGTATCTTAAAAGTATGCACATCACCTTACTATTATAGGTGAAAACACCTAGTGGAAAGAAAATGACAATAAACAAACAGATTACCATATTTAATTAATTTTGTTTATGTTTGTATTATCTTTGCTACTTTGAATTATTTTACATGTTGTCTATTAAAATGAGCATGAGATATACAAAGACGGCCTTTATCTTTTCATTATCGTAAACAAGCGAGTAAATTTTTACAGTAAACATTTAACAGAGCCTATTTTTTCAATTCTTATGATAAAAGGCTTCACAAAAATGGGGAAGATTGAAAACGAAGTTTTCATACCAAAACGAAAATCGGTGCTGTTGAGTTTGTAGAAGATATGATATTTCAACCGACTTTCAAAAAAGGAGGTGGTCTTCAATTCGTGTGTCTTTTTAATGAAGAACCAATTTGGATTTCTATTTTGCATTCGAAAGAGTAGAGTCAGTGTGGTGCCAAAGAAATTTGGTTCAAGTCTGATCTGATGTGGAAGATGACTTTACCAATTTTCAATTTACCAAGATTTTGCACAGACTTCGTATACATTTCAACAAAGATAAAGTAAAAGTTATTTTTTATTTTTTAGTGTGAGGAAGTCGGTTATATTTTTTGGCAAAAAGTTATTATCACCAATGCATTATTTGCCTTATTGAGATAAATTTTAAGCTTAAAGTTAACATTTATTACGAACGTGACAAACTCAGTTTTATACTAGATCGTTCTACGAGACCTGGAAACTAAAATTTCGTGATTATCATCATTTAGATTTTTGTAGCCTAGGTAGGTTGTTAGTTCGAAGTAAATTACAAATCAGATGAATTACAATTACATACACTTACGTAAAATCTTCTGTTTGTGGTTCTCCATAATTCTCGATCAATTTTGAAAGCGAATTGTCGCCTTTTCCAAAAACAAATATTTTGGTATCCAGCCCCAAGTCTCTGGTTACATTTACAAATGTTTCTTGTGCTGATTCATCACAAAATGCAACTTTCGGTGAGGTATTTTTAAAAAGGTGTTTAATTTCATCTGAAACAAAATTTAATTGTATTAATGATGACTTTCAAACTAACAATTTTCATAGCTTATGGTTAGGAGTAAACAAATATGATCATCTTAAAAAAAATTGAGGAGAAGATACAAATATCTTTACTCTTCAGAAACTTACGAAATAAGAAAGAAAGAAATGTATTTTAGTAAGAAATGTATATTATTTAATAGAGAGACAAAATATTGTCTTTACTAGAGTCAATAATGACATTTGAAGT
The DNA here is from genome assembly GCA_001586405.1 of Phoebis sennae. Lineage (NCBI taxonomy): Eukaryota > Metazoa > Arthropoda > Insecta > Lepidoptera > Pieridae > Phoebis > Phoebis sennae. The sequence continues at coordinate 92,391 of LQNK01001794.1, read as the reverse complement.
GCACAACTTATTCAAATTAATAAAATACAATAAAAAATATAAAGCAAATTAAAAAGTGCTATAGATACATACTAGAAATCCTGTACAAAACAAACACTTTAGCTGATACCTATATGAAATTGAGTAATTGTCAACTTATTATAAGAATCGTTTACTTATTGATAAAGAAAAGTGGATACTCCTGACACCAATATTATGTATACTTACTATTGAAGTAGGGAATATTAAAGATACATATATCTGTGAGTGTAAAGTTAATTAGCGATTACTCTATTAAAACTCACCATATTTATAGTTTGGATCAATCCCCAGGATAGGTAGCCCGTTAAAAAGAGCGCCATAAAACGGTATAAATAAATCTAAGTGATTAACACCGCTTAAGGCTAAAATATCGCCTGGCTGTAGACCCAGCTTTCGGAAACATTTGGCCACCTGATTGGAGCGTCTTAATACTGATCCAAATGTTTCTTGCTTGTCCGTTGCTGCGTCTATCTGGAAATGTAATAAGCGCCCTTGAGAGTTATATAAGTATATCTGCGCAGATGACATACATATCTACGTGCGCACACACAGGTGAACTTTCTATTCCTTTGCACTCATAAACTGATAGGACAGGAAATTGGAGAGAGATGAGCCGAAGGGCTGACGTGGCGACTGAGGCTGGCTATACGTGCTCATCGACTCGGGTGTACCGACACCGCCAGCGCTATTCTAATCAGTTTTTGTCAAGGAAATCCCTGTAACATTTTTCTGACCACACCTTGGCTCGAACCCGAGACCCCTTGTTGATTGTATTATTTTCTATTAAAATAGGTTAAAAAACTAGGTACTGTAGTTTATGTCTCGAAAAACTTTGTTAGCCCTTTCTCGCAAAACAAGATTTTGTTCCATCCCCTCCCTATCTACTTTTTAATTTCGACTTATTAGAAAAAAATAATAGAATACACATAAGTAATAAATTTTATTATACTTAAAAATATAATAAGAAAAACTTACAGATATTTTAATGAACGGGAAATAATTTTGCTTTAGCAATTAGTATGTTTTGCTGTCATAAAGTACGTCATAAATCATAATAGTCTTAATAATAATTTTATTTTGTTTTCAATTTTCGTAAAATCTTTTGAATTATTCATACATTAGCGCACTTAAATTAAAATAAATATCAAATAAATATATATATCAATATCAGTGGGTTCGGATTCCTGGCTCAGAAGGTAAATCAATTTTTCAAAAATCCTGTGATGCGATGTTTATCTTCGTCAAAATCGGCCACGAGGCTCATTTCAACATTTTTTGATATTCTCCATAGTTAAGGATTTAGCCCTAAACGCCCATTTTAAAAATTCACCTGTATAGTGTATTTCTTTCTCGTCATAAAAATAGCGAGTACACGTTACGAATCATCGAAATCGAATAAAATGCTGCTAAATGCTGCTGGAGGCTAGTCATTTTGAAAATGTTACCTTACTAGGTTTAACATGCCGCGTATTCATCATAAGTAAAGCCGCAGCCACACGGGTTTAAAAATCTCTGTGACCTGCCTGTAGTAGTGAAAGAAGCACGTAGGTCACATTTTCTTAAATAATGTTATTTTTTAATATAAATTATTGTAGTCATTTCGAATCAATGTATTGTTATTATTGGCATAATTAAAAAGGAGAGGAAGAGTTTGAAGCGTACAAATAGTTATTTTATCCTCACGTATCATCTCACCTCACATCTGAATACCGAGCAGGTAATTTTACGCAACTTTCTACATCTTTCGGAGCGAAAGTTGATTTACTACTTTAAATAAAAACTGTCATAGTGTTATGTATTCTTTATAAATATCAGTACTTACTATAAAATAAAATACGAAACCAAAATCATAGAATCCCTTAGAAACATAGGCAATATTATTCTCTGTATAATTTCTGTATTATTGGTGTACAATAAAGCATTTTTATTATTATATCCACATTGCCCAAGCATGTCCTGTGTTAATATATATTTTTTATAAACACAATACTTACCATTTAATACATACAACGTAATGTTTAAACAGCGCTAAACAGTAAAACAAATAAAGCAATGAATAAGCAGTTTATTTCCACGGTTACATTAAATTAATACAAATTTCATTTGAAAATTGTGATAATCATAACCATAATTAGAATAAACCCATATTTTTCCATATAAATAATGTCATTTTAAATAAGCATGTAGCTGTCAAGTATTTGATACAATCAACGTATTTCTTATGTACGAAAATTGATACTTACTTGATTGATGCCTAGAAAAACCATAGATAATATATGTAATTTGAGATAGTTATGTGTGTTTATGATTATATCATTATCTCAGTCATTATTCCCCACAATAAGATTCTGTTACACTCATTATTTGACAATTGGTTTATTTAAACTTTACATAATATCATACTATTTTTTGTTAACAAAGAGGAATTCACAATATAAGTGGACAATTAAACTTTTTCTTTAAAACTGTTAACATTAGAACTTTGCAAACCATGGCCAAAATACAACCAGTAAACAATGACTTGCAAAAAATATATTTTATGACTAAAAAATTCCATATTCTTTGGCTATTGCACGCACAGATTCTGCTTTATAATTTATGTATGACTATTCATTTGGACAAAAAATTATGTATATAATTTTAGCGATTATTACATAATATTTTTGCATTGCTTGTGCCATCATAATAACAATATTTAGTTACGACATAAGATCAATGTTAATATATACTTAACAACAGATTATAATAATACTGAATGGCTTGATAAATATATAAAAACAATAACTTAATCGTCAATATATGATAAAATAGTATTTATTATGATTCATTTAATACCTGCGAAATACACTTTATACGAGTACTACTTCAGTAAAGATAATAATACAGTATTATCTTGATTTTTTTATTACAAACAAAACTTTGTTGTGATTTTTTTTCGAAACGACATCGAAATTTTTTAATTCAACTCTGATACTTAAATATGGGATACATACACAATGTAGGTGTTTTATTTACTTAAAAATTTATAACAAAGTTTATAAAAATGTCTTATTCAAACTATAAATGTAATGGATGATACAGTTCCTTCTAGTTGTGCACGCAACGTAATTTAAGTCAATAGATATTACTCATAATTATATTTAAGAGGAATATTTAGGGAGATAATAATAAGGAAGGATATACTCTGACCAATTACAACAAACATTGTAAAATCAATCAGAAAATCACTAAAGACTTGACGAATTTAAATATATACCATTTATGAATTAAACATATTTAAAATTAAAAATATATGAAATTGAATAAACAGACAAATAGTGCATTAGGTAATTTTTAAAACAAACAAATCACGGACAATCTATATAGCTATTTTTAAATCGAAGGCCGCGCCCGTGCTAACGACACTCATGATCAAAATAAATACTGACCTGACAAACTACATCTTCATACTCTCGCATCGCTCGCATCACGATGTGACCGAGGTGGTGATCCGGTCGTACTTTGTCACCCATATTGGATACCCGTGCAAACTCTGCCACATACAACGATAAACTGTGGACTGCATAATATCAACGTAATATTAAAACAAGTTCGCGTCGTGAAGCCTAAGCGGAGAGTCATTGATACTTTTTTATATCTGTGGTGCTTTTATAAACTTTGTGCGGATAATCATAACGTCTTATTTTGTACAACAATTTTACATGCGTAGTGACAAATCTGGTGTCATTGATACTGAATTTGGAATTTTTTCTCGGTTATCACAAATTAGTTTACTTTAAACTCAGGCAAGATTCTCATGTTCTTAACCCATAATATAAGTTGTGTCTTTATTTTATGAATTTTAAAATAACGTTTTATTTTGAATCTTCTTTAACATATGAAAATGCTATTATTAATTACATTTTAGTACAAATACAGATTGATTTGAAATATGAACGTTAACTATAGGTATTTTATTTTAAACGACCAAGAAAGTGCTGTAGAATAAATTAGATTCCAAAGTTAAAGCTCGGAAACTTCGCAGGTGCTTTGCAAAATGCAGTGTTTGGAAAAATTTAAATACTGTCTGGATATGAACAAAATCGCAGAATTAGTTACGTAAATAATAGCATAGAAGTGTGACGTATTGACTGCACTTGGGCACAAACAGGCTTGTCACTTAAACTAATTTGCTAGTTCCGCTGCACAAAATGATGCTTCTCTCTGCATTTTATTAGGAACGCCGAACGACAATAGGTTGTTCCTGGACAATCAACTCCCAATTTCTTGACAGGCATTGTACTTTCCATATAGACTTACTGTTACTATGCTATATGTGTCGTGCCTGCCCAACAGCCCATCTATTCTGTAGTTCGTAAAAGATCCTTTTTCGCTAGAGAAGTAATCATTATAAATGACGGCGAAAAGTTAACATACGCCTTACGCTAGAGCCCTTACGAACATTGCATGACAATGTACATGATTTTTTATTAATTAAAATATATCATTGTATCCCCACTCAGGATAGAAATATTACATTGACTTGGTCGATTCGCGAAAACTTTGTGATTATTAGCCATGAGCCGATAAAACTACATTATATTATTATTTCAAAGCATTTTATAAAAAGAAATGATAGCAAAGTCTACAAGGTAGAGGCTACAGGCCTAAGTATTTAAAAAATATACATGTCGTGAAGCCGTAAGATAAGTACACTAGTTTACTATAATTATTTAAATAATAATAGATGTTTGAAAAAGGTTGTAGGCCACTAATTAATAATTATGTCACATAATTCCATGAATTGTGTTATCAAGATCATCCAAGATCAATGAAAATGAGATAAGGAAAAATCTTAGACTGCAAAACCATCAAAGTTTTATTTTCAGATATCATTCAATTTTGATACTATTGCATGCAATATTGAATATATTGAAAAATGCGGTGCTAGCCCCCAAAATAATAATTTCTCATAATAAATTAATATTTCCTACAGATTTTAGCTTACAAAAACATATTTCTTCGCCTTGAATCATTAAAATCGTAAGATTTAAAAAGTTCAAATTTAAAAAATGCACTTTTAGGATATAACTTAGAAGGTCAAAAACGCTATCGGCCATATGACTTAAATTTAACTGTAAATTTACTGCCTATCGAACCTGGATGGTATATATACCGGTGGATTAATAAAGTGGTTTTTCAAAGTCAAATCTAAATTATAAGTACTAAGTTTAATAAAATGCCGAAAGATGGATCGAGGCTGATTTAAAAAAAAATTAAGAAACTACCTACATCATTGAATTTTTGAAAAATTTATTTACCGAGCTACGAATCGAACCCGAGCATTCGATAAATCTATACTACTCCTAATAAGAATGACATAGCAATGTATCATCAAAAGTTGAGGAAACGTCTTATTTATTCAGTATTGCTTACATTTCTTGCACAGATTGTAGTGAGTTAAACGGATCGCTACAATGGAGACAGTAGATATAAAGATAAGATCTAAACTATCTATTGTATAACTGTCTCCAGGATTTGATCATAAAAGTGTTTGTTTGCAATCACTTAAATGTATATAATATCACAACATGTCTCGCTAGCGTTTTCACACGTTCAGAAATTGATAAATTTTAAATTGCATTTTTTGAGCAGTTGGAGGTTCCCTATATATACGCTGTGGTTTTCTAATGTCATATTGATCTGTTGTTGTGACATTTGACATTGTTTTCATTGTATATGAAATAACGTATTTGATCTACAAATAATTTATTAGCATTTTAATTTGCCAGTGATTATAAAATAAAGCAAAATGCCTAAGGTTCAACCTCGTGATTTGTCACCTTTTATGCAGGCATTTCGAAACTATTTGCTTGGGGTAAAAAAAACAGTGTTTTTGGTTTATTATGTAACCTTCCAAATTTCCATTTTAACCAATGGTGTTTCTTTTTGATAGAGGAAGTTCACTAATGCTTTGAGATTCGAGCCGTTCTTGGCCCCTAGGACCCAACCCCCACCAGAAATTCCTGATGGACCTTCACACAAGTAAGTACTATGCATTTTCAAAAATAGTTGCCGACGTGATAATTGCCAGCTTTAATATAATTATACATCATAAGAATTATTATGTACACATAGAACATCAGATAAGTGGTGATTTATAGGGGCTATCCCTATAAATTACCACTTTAAATAATATTCTCTTTTTTGTACAAAATATATGTCTTATGTACAATTTTTTCACATTGACTGTTAACTCTTTCTCTACTTTATCTGCATTATATTCCATTTATTTATTTGTTGGAATGAAAGTTTCCTAACTTTTGGTATTAGACTTTAAGGTTTAGTCGCTCAAAAATCCACTTCACATTTTAAATTTATCTTCTAGACATGCCCATAATTACTACCATACTAGAGATGCCCGCCGTGAAGTTGCCCCTCCACTTGTGATCTCTACCAAGATGCTCACCGATGGAGCTGAAAAGGGGTAAGTACAAAAAACAAATTGGTTAGTCAATAAGTAAGATATATTTTAGTTTCATTCATTTATTTTATTAGGTTATACGGATACATATTTATTAGTATGAAAAGGTTTGCTTAATATGTTAAAATGATAAGGTTTTTTATACAATAATCACAATCTTAAATTTTATTTTTAAATTAATAAAAATATAGAAAACCATTTAATAAAGCAAATGAATCCCTTTAGTGCTCTGCCAGATATAAACATTTTTCATATCTCTATCAGGAATCCAACCCTGGGCCAATCAGATGTGCCAGTACGCTGAAGGTGGTCAAAAAGGGACACATTTTGCTTTCTAACCAATTAGAATTTCTCTCCTACACATATTTCATTATTCACCTGCATATTTGAAACTATAGGATTAATAACAAGGACGCAGATTAGGGAGGAGTCACAAACTCATATAGATCAGAAACTTATATTAATTTTCTAGAACATCATTGTTTATTAGAGCACAACAACTCAGCAAACCATAAAAAGCTTTGTAGCTAGCAGAAAAATTGTTTCTTTGCATGTTTTAGATTTTTATTTATTTATGGGTTTGACTTTGGGGACGAGTAATGTCCCCCGTTCAACATCAAGGTTACCAACCAAAGATTACATTTAAATAATTTGTTAAAATAAAATACGTTTTATTATTTTACAGGGAAGCTAAAACACCAATCAGTGTAAGGCCTACACCCGGTAAGCTTTTCCACTGGGACAAGCACCATTTCTGAATACTAATATTATCAGGATAGATGAAATTGTAAATTTTATTTAAATAAATAGGTTCTTCAAATCATCTGCAGTTTTTATTTTACCTATTTCACCTTAAACTTTGGACTTTATTGTATTACAAAATTAATTAAATAATATAAAATGGATTCTTAAACTATCTCTAAGAATGAAACAAATAAGTTGTTTATTCAACATTAGTTTTTATTCAATCCATAATTGTAAAATACATAACTTTTTTGTTTGTGTAGATTTTACAATTCACTTCACATAACCAATTCCATTTATTTCACAAAAGTTAATCTTACAATTTTCTATATTTAAATAAATTACATGATTTTTTAAAAATGATATTCTGTCATCTATGTTCTTCTTTTGGATACAAGCTATTTTCCTTCAAAATCAAGATTCCTGCCTGATTATAAAACAGAACACACAAAGTATTTTAATTGTGATTACTTCTGATAGTAGAAAAATAATACAATAATGGCACTAATCTTGAGAGGTCACACTCAAAATTCAGAATAATTTTAAATTTAAACTTATTGAACCCATTATAATAATTAAAGGAGTATTGTGCATATTGAATAATTTTTTTTGCTTGTCTCAATAATGATTGTTTATTTTTGTCTTCACTTTATGATCTTTATAGCGGTTAAGTTTTGTGAACTTAACCGCTATAAAGATCCTAAAGTATTCCCCATTTGTTGGAAAAATAATATTTTAGCACAGAAATAAATGATAAAAAGCTGCTACAATAAGAAACACGATACGACAATTTCATTGAAGCCTTAATTCTATCCATAAATAACTACACTATAAAATTTCATCAGTTTATTTAGTAAACAGATGAGTAACTTTACAATAGCATCATGAAACTTTAGTATTAGTTGGGACAATTATTTGTTTATACATTCAAGTAAAATTTTTTGATGTGTCAGTGAGAGCCAAAAATTAAAAGAAGTCTTATGATTTAGCCTGCTAAAACAACTTAGGCTTAATATAAACAACAACTCCCATGCTACTCTTCTAAGCTTGGCTTAGTTTATTTACATGCACACACCTCAAACCTCTTAAATATAACATCCATACTCAACTACACCCTAAACATAAATCTGAATACAATTTACTGGGCATATGAAAAAAAATCAAATATACGATACGAACAATATAACGATATTCTTGCAACTTGTCGCTGAACAGCTATCATTATTAGCAATTTATGTTATGTACAAAATCGCTCTTATCAAAATTCATTCACAAAATGTTATAGCTCATACAAATTGATATTATAGTTAAAAACGGTTTTTTCCGCCTACCCTCAATAACTAATCGCTACTATCAGTAGAATCCGGTGTTTTGATCTTCATATTCGAGAACATTCCGAAGCTGAACGTTCGATGTCTGGTCGGCCTCTGCCTTCTAAACCTTTGTCATTTCTCTCCGTCCACTTGTTTCCTGAACTGCATCGCGTCACCGTATGCTTTCTTAACGGCCTTCCTGTCCGTGGGTTTTCTGGATTCGACTAGTTTCGCTTGGTCAACCGCTTTGTCTATGCCTAGTTGTTCGAGTTTGTTCGGTGGGAGCCATTGCCAAGTACGTTTGACGTCGAAGAATAGTACAAGGTAGAGAACTGGTTCGTGGCCGTAGTTTTTCTTGAGGTCCAAAACGTCTTGCGGCGGCACTGGGAGCGGAACGCCGTTGTATACGTATCCTTTGGGCATTTTTGGATCTATGATTAGCGCTGGGTACCATGGGTAGCCTCTGAAATAACAAAACTCATCTTTGTTTGCACAATTTGCATAATGGTTATAGCGTTTGAATAGAAACTCTGTTTTTGGCAAGATAGACAAGATTCAAAAAAATATTAATTTTTAATACTATAAAGAGTCTATTCTTTTCTTCATAATCACGCACTTAGTCAAAATTTCAATTATTGTAAATGTGATTTTTACAGGCTTCATTTGATCACCTGGAAGTTTTGAACCTCTTTACCTATGGTATAAAAAAGATGAAGAAGATAATTACCTGCATTTGGCCCAAACTAACTGCAAAGGCTCCAGGTGAATCTCTGGATTCGAACTCTTCACTGGGGTTTTGGAAGTTGTTGATCTCGTCCCACGACCCTGATTTTTAACAATTTTATAAATATAGTTTTTTAAAATAATACATTCAGAATAATCAGCAAGGAACCAATAATCTCTATGGCAGACATAAACACGCTCGGCAGACGCGCTAGTTTGTTAACTTTGGTTTATGCATAAATAAACAATAGCTAATCATAACCGTATCTAGTTAAAAAAATGAACAAAAGAGCTGATAGACGCATGTCTATAACGGACTGTCAGACGTGGTAGCCAAGAATATCGTGTCGGTGAACGGTCACTATGTGTACGTAACTCGAGCGCATTTTGTATGCATTTTAACTTATTTATTTATTACTATACCCTATATTTATAGGCAAACTGAGCATGCTGCACACCCGAAGTTAAGTGACAAGCCGCAGCCCATGAATATCTACAACATCAAAGTGTCGCAGGCGCTTTGCCGACTTGATGTAAGACGATGCGAAAAGGAGACTATTAATGATGGGAGGTTGGAAATGGAGTACAACAGTTTAAGAGAAGAAAGAGATGGGAATACAGGCCTCCGAGCCGCTCACCGTACGAGACATAGTACAATACTGCTTCACTCCTACTACTCTTCTGCTGAGGGGGTCGTAATTTCACCAGTGCCACCTTGACCCAATCGTACTTGGCTCCTTCTCTTTTATTGCTGATAATGTAATCTTGTTGTATAAACAAGATTACCCTCTGTCCCCTCTTACGACATCCACGGGTAAAAATAGTGTGGCGACACTTGTATTGTAACCCGTCGCCACTCGGGTAACGCTCACCTTCTGCGGCGTAGTGGGCGGCTCCCGCTCCACGTCCGCCGGTTGCGCGCGCCGCGGCCGGCGCCGCCTGTCCACTGGGCTGCCGTCCACGTTCGACTCTATCGTCTCGTTGTTGCTCGACCTGTATGAAAATATACTACTATTGAACTCGAAACTCGAATAAAAATGAGGTGAAGCTGTGTAACCTTATTAAAAACAGCAACAAGTCTACTTAGCAAATAATAATTAAATGTGCTGTGGCTTATAGCACTCAGAAGA
>LQNK01001794.1:67266-81654 GCA_001586405.1 Phoebis sennae | reverse complement strand
ATTACCTGGATAATGCTAAATCACTATCGGATCCGACTTCACCAGGCGGCCCTCGATATTGAAGGAACGACGCCGACACTGGTGCCTTACTGTCTGTAGGTAGCGATGATCTAAAACAAATACTTTATTCAAACGGTAGAATAACTTAAAAAGTCTACCTATAAACTAATTTTAGTGGGTAAAAATAAGTAAACAAGGTATACTAATGAATTATTAATAAAACTAATTAATATATTTCATAGACTGCCTGGTACATTACAGGAAAGGACAGGAAAATAATTCTTTGCCAGGTCATTTTCTAGTTGATTCTAATATTGTCTGCCATACACGAAAAATAATATAAATGATATTTTTTCAGTATGCTTAACTCAAAACCGTATTTTGTATAGTCTAACAGTAATACTCCAAGAGATGACATTCCATCTATTTTTTTATTGTACTATTCACAGCTGTTCTCAAAGCAATCTATACTTTCATATATTATTAACTAAAGTGTTTGTCAAATCTCAGGAACTACCCCTGTATTGTCTAGTGCCACCCTTGATACTAGTCAAAGTGTTAGTCGTAGTATGCTAGGACATCATTCCAAAGAATGAAAATTAATATATTTACAATACAATACAAATACTCTTTATTGCACACACACGTAAAGAAATAAAAAAAACTGACATACACAATGCAAAGGGCGGCTTCATCGCTCGTTTGCGATTTCTTCCAAGCAACCCTGCAGAAGAGTAATTACAATATAGTTATAAGAAGGGAAGAGTGTATCTACCTGAAGAGATCTGGTGAAGACGGTTTCTCCTTATCCTGTTTGCGGGGCCGTCCCCGCCCCTTCTTGCGCGGCTCGGGGGTGCGTCCCAGGCTGGCTGATAATGTGGGCAACGTTGCTATAAAACATTTGTTTAGTTGTACTATATTAACAGACACTAAGCAAGTGACAGTGGACACTATCTTAGAATAATATTATTGTAACAATTTAGGTTAGAAAATAATTACTTACAACGTTGCTATAAAACATTTGTTTACTTGTACTATATTAACAGACACTAAACAAGTGACAGTGAACACTAACTTAGAATAATATTATTGTAGCAATTTAGGTTAGAAAATAATTACTTATTAGTCTTGTAGGCTAGATTGTAATTAGATTAAGGTACTAAGTTATTTTTAGGACCCTAATAAATAAAAAAAAAGTTGCACAATAAACACAACTTATACATACACATCAAAAATCTACACTCGCGAGCAAAAAATCGACTCGGATTTATTAGTCGTTATTACGTTGACGTTGATTAAATTTAAATCACACGCGTGTATAGGAATATACACGCTCATAAAAATAACAAACGTAGTCAATAAACATTTTTCCTTTAACATTTTTAGCCTTATCGCATCGCGATAATATCGCTCAAATACTAGTCAAAATGGAATTTACACAAAAAAGCTTAATAATAAATTACTAGCTACGGTCAAATCGTAAGAGCCTGTACAGTTTGACCGCAGCTAGTAAGACTTAAGATATTTAATGTTCTTAGTAATATTTTAACAATTTCTCAGAGAACACTTCGGTATTTTTGACTAGCATGCCTGGATGCGAGTGACACGATACTTTTTGAAATGAGCGCACAATTTTGAAGTTATTTTTGAGCCGTTGATTGTGCATCTAGGATTTTTATATATTAAGGCCACATATACAGGGTGTCCCGTAATGAGTGAAGCATCTCTTGGGGGATGATAGCTGAGCTAATAATCTATCAAAAAAAATCTATATAGATCATACGAAAATATCACCGTTTTTGAGATATAGAGGATTTTGTAGTTTTTTCAAAAATGTTGACTTCGCCCAATGTTTTATATTACTGTGGCCGTAATTCTTATTTGTTTTTTATAATTTTTTTACTAAGGTTTCTTTATGAGATGCTTTCTTGGATACATGCATTAGATATTAATAGAAATATCAGACAACGGGAGAAAAAAAATATTTTTTTCAAATTTAGTATGGAGTAAAATTTTGAGGTCAGATTTGATAGTCTGTGGTTTAAAAAAAATGTACTACACTGAAACGGTCAGTGAACTTAAAAACTTCTGTATTTAATACCAATTTCAAAATGGTATAAAACTTATGGTTTTTCCCTATAACAAAAAAAATATTCCAATTTGAAATCAATTTGGGACCTATTTTAATGATACGTCCAGGATGGTACTTAGTATAAAATGTTATTTTTTTACATGAAAAATAAAATTAAAGATTATTATCGGTCAGTATTAACAAAAATACATAATTTGTAATGTGAAATATTCTGTATAAATGCATAAATTTTCAAAAAGTTTAAATAGGACGGTAATTGTACTATACCCTTGTAACCCTTTGATTTTACATGATGTGCCACATTCTTTAAAGGAAATAGCTGGAAATTTGAATTCAGCTCCCACTACACTTATCATCAGTTTGATAGACCAATAATTATGGACCCGGAAATCTCACGCGAGGTTGGTTAGTCTCTGAAAAGTTTGGCGACCATAGCTAAAATTTGGCACAAAAGTAATTGTTTTACTTTTAGATTTATTTTAAATTAATAAAATAATATTTTCATACATAAGTATTAGAGGATATTGGAGAAATGTGAGAATATTGTAATGGCATACGATAAAAGTGGACATTAAATTTAACGAAGGTTTATGCATTTATACACAATACATCACATTACAAATTCCGAATTCTTATTAATATTGACCGATAGTAACATTTAATTTTATTTTTCTTGCAAAAAAATAACATTTCATACTAAGTATCATCCTGGACGTATCATTAAAATAGGTCCCAAATTGATTTCAAATTGCAATATTTTTTTTGCTATAGGGAAAAACCATAAGTTTTATACCATTTTGAAATTAGTATTAAATACAGAAGTTTTTAAGTTCACTGACCGTCTCAGTGTAGAACATTTTTTTTAAACCACAGACTATCAAATCTGACCTCAAAATTTTACTTTATACTAAATTTGAAATAAATATTTTTTTTCTTCCGTTGTCTGATATTTTTTATTAATATCTAATGCATGTATCCAAGCAAGCAACTCATAAAGAAAACTTAGTAAAAAAGTTATGAAAAACAAATAAAAATTACGGCCACAGTAATATAAAACATAGGGCGAGGTCAACATTTTTGAAAAACTACAAAATCCTCAATATCTCAAAAACAGTGATATTTTTGTATGACCTATATAAGTTTTTTTTGATAGAGTATTAGCTCAGCTATCATCCCCCAAGAGATGCTTCACTCATTACGGGACACCCTGTATAAATATGCGAGATACATCAATGATTGTTACTAATATCTTACCATCAGATCCAAAGCTCTTGGGGGGTGTGGTTGTGGTGGAAGGTGGGACCAGCAACGTCGGCTTTCTAAGACCTCCCAAAAGACCTAGTCCTGAAAGAGTAAGTAATAAAGAAAAAACTAAATTTAAAAATCTCGAATGTTACAAAGTTATTAATTTTTTTCAACTATACTGTAGCAAATAAATAATTGACTAAATAGAAGTATTCTGAACCAAAAGCTCCAAACTATTATACGACAGATTTCAATGACCGATTGTCAGTGTAAGAATATTTCAAACAGTGCAATAACAACGTTAAGTAGTTCACGTAAGGTTGAATTTTGGAAAATATTATTTGACAGCATAACTATAACTAGGCATGTAAAGTTGATTGAACGAGATGTGAGCCTCTCACTCACATTTAGCTCCAGTTTCGAGCGTTATTTTTGTATGAGACTATGAATCTAAGATTTTTATATGTATATGAATGATTTAAACCGCTCAAATTTTAAACCATACCGGTACTGGGCGTCGTAGTCTCCGGTACTTTAGTAGGCGATTTATCAGGCGTCACCAATTTCTGGGTACGTTCAACGGGCTTCTTGGTTGAAATAGGTGTTTCGGAATCTGAGGTGGCTGTTTCTGAAAGGACAGAAAAATAATTATTTTGAAATGTAACTTTCTATTCGATTGTATGAAAAACAACACGGGACGTCTACGTGTAAAACAAAATGTCAATGCTTAGTAGTGAATGTCTACTTTTAGCAGGAAATGTCTGCGTAGCACGGAATGTCTACTCGAAACACAGAATGTCTACGCGTAGCACGGAACGTTTAAGCCTAACGCAGAATATCTTCTTCGAACACGAAATGTCTACTCGAAGCACAGAATGACTACTCATAACACGGAATGTCTACTCGAAGCACAAAATATCTACTCATAGCACGCAATGACCACGCATAACACGGAATGTCTACTTTTAGCACGGAATGGCAACTCGGGACGTCTACGCGCAAAACGGGACCCATACGCGTAGCTCAGAATATCTATTCATGGCACGGTAGTCAACGCAGCAGTGGTACGCCACGGAATGTCTTATATCAGGGGATGTTTACGATGGCAAAGGAAGTCTACGCGTAGCACGAAATGTCTAACCAGGGGATACCTATGCATAGCACAGGAAGTCTACGGGTAGTACGGGCGTACAATGGGGGGCCATTGTAGCGGACTGTTACATTTCACTCACCATTGTCCTGCAGGCGCCTGGTCACGGAGAGCGCGGGCCGGCCACGACCACGTCGACCGCGGCGACCGCGCCCTCGACCGCGACCGCGCCACCAGTTACGGTTTACTTTATTTTTAATTGCTGGCGAAGTGTCACGCTAAAAACGAGTTGAATTTTTTTATGCCTTTAAAAATCACACTATAACAAAAGTTTACGACAAGAAATTATTATAAAATGCGTACCGTGTCATCGTCAGATGCTCTTTGCGCACTGGGAGCCCGTTTTTCACTTCGTGCTACAGACACACCACGTTCACTGCGAGTATCTAGAAATCAAAACATAAATATTAATACCGACATTTGAACATGTTCGTCATCATGATATCTTTGTACACTGAATATGACCCATATTTAATAGTATGCTATATGTTCCCCGTGTCTCGCTACAGACGTAGGCCGTAACCATAAAATGTGCCGCCATGCCCGCCTCTCGCGCGTGCGCCGCGGGCTAGTGTGGCACAGTTACCGGCAGTGCGCTCGCTGTCGCTGCTGCTGTGCCTGGTGCGGCGCGAGTCGCAGCTGCGCCGGCGCCGCGGGCTGAGGCGCGGCTCGGGCGAGTCGCCCGCGTCCCCGCTGCCGGCCAGCGCCGCCATGCCCGCCTCTCGCGCGTGCGCCGCGGGCTAGTGTGGCACAGTTACCGGCAGTGCGCTCGCTGTCGCTGCTGCTGTGCCTGGTGCGGCGCGAGTCGCAGCTGCGCCGGCGCCGCGGGCTGAGGCGCGGCTCGGGCGAGTCGCCCGCGTCCCCGCTGCCGGCCAGCGCCGCCATGCCCGCCTCTCGCACGTCGCGACGCGCTTGACGAAACACCGGCTTGCACTGTTCCCGCATCTTAACCCCAGCTCTGAAAATAAAAAACAAAATCAATTCACTTTTTTTAATATCCAGATCTCACACTCTGGATGTTATCGCCCCCCCCNNNCCAACAAGAATCACATAAAAGGTAAAGGTTAAATAAATCGCTAAAAAGGCAGGTTGAAGTACACTTACTTGTAAAAAACTGTATCCTTATTATTGTATGTTAAACAATTGTCTATCATAAGCTGGAAGTCAGTTTCGACGTCATCTATCGTCTTGTACTGGCCTTTGTCCAATTTCTTGCCCATCGTGCTGAGGTCCATTGGATGTTTCACTATAGTACTATAATCTGGCACCTGAGGAATAAAGAATTATTTATCATCATACAATAGTCACAGTCTAGATTGGTTGGCTACAACTATACAATAATAGAGATATTTAATCAGACAGTTTTACCCGTGTGGCGACGGGTTAGAATACGTGTTTCGCCACCCCATTTTTACCCATGGGTGTCGTAAGAGGCGACAGAGGGTAATCTGCTGTATATCTTCAGCTATAAAAGAGTGGGAGCCGAGCATTACACGATTGGGCCAAGCTCCCACAGGTGTAAGTACCACCCCCCAGCAGAAGACCGGCGTGAAGCAGTATTGCACTGTGTCTCGTACGGTGAGCGGATGCCCGGAGGCCTGTATTCCTCTCCCGTCCTGTTCTAGTCCTTTCCCAACTTCCTATCATTAGTTCCTAACATCAGGTGAACCGCATGCCCCGCTCGCTTGCCCCGTTGACTAAATATCGTTCCTTATAATCTAGAATTTAGTCCCAACAATTTGAGCTGATAATATCACTCACCTCATGCAGATCCACGGGCTCGGTGAAGATATCACTAGCGTCTCTCTGTCGCAGTTGCCGCAGTAGCTTATGTAACGCGGCGCGATCAGGCCGCAGCGAGTGTAACACGCAGCGCTCCCACACGCGCGTGTATTCCGCCTTTAGACGTTCCCGCTTGCGTACCAGCTCACAAAGTAATCTGTAGACAAAACATGACATAAACAAGGACTTAATAATATAGTATGCCTAACTCCCATACGCGCGTGTATTCCGCCTTTAGACGTTACGGGTTACGTATCAGCACACAAAGTAATCTGACGACAAATGAAACAAACAAGTAGTAGTAGGCCTAGTAGAAACCAACTTTTCTTTAAATCCAAATACGACAGAATGGGTTCTTACCTTAAATAAATTAATTAACAAAGCAAATGTAGAGGGAGGGTAATGTTTTTCGAGCGTATGTTTGTATTTTTATGGCGGTGTGTCTATGTCTTTGTCATGCACTACAGCCCAAACGGATGGTCGAATTTTGACGATACGTTTATGGTAGTGACATTTGCTATTTTTCAAATGGCGCATTACAAAAAAAGGGAGAGATTGATTTCAAAGATTAATTCAATCGGGTTTTTGATAGATTAAGCTATTTATTTACAAACATGTGCATTATAGTAATTACTGTCTATAAATATACATTATACAAAAATATTAAAGATGAAAGTTAGATATTTCAATTCAATAAGCAATATTTTACTCATACTATTTTTCAAATGGTGACACAATTGTAAAGAAAAAAACTACATACCTCGCCCTTTCTAGATCTTGTCTAATCCTCTGCCAGTATTTGAGCTGGTTGCACAATTCTCGAACATTTACTGTACCATCCTGTATACCTCTACTACCTGTAATAAAAAAAAATGCATTTGAGTGTATTTAACAGATCGTCTGTAATGTTTCTCTTGCTTAATTCCATTAAAATGTGTATGTGGATTATATTGTTTTATTATCAACGATTTTAATATGTGATAAATAAAAAAAAAAATATTGTCGTTAGTCATTTATGTAAAGGTTTTTTTATGGATGCTAGATATAGATAATTCATGGATATTGATGATATTTTTTTGTAAATACATAACATAGATAAAATATCACCCAAACACTAGAAAATCAGAATGTTCATCACGTGATTACATTTTCTCCCCGAAGAAATCAAACCCACACTCTTCGTTGCAATAAACATTAATGTTCACTGCGTAAATCGTTTCGTTCTAATAAAAAATACCCACCATGATGGCTAGTCAAGCTCTGTAACCGCCTCAGCAACGGTACCCCATTCCTGCTATGTCGTTTCAGTGTCCAATACGCCAGTAACCGTTTCATCAATTGTGCCCGCGCACTCGGAGGCCCATGAGCGAGTTGTGCTATTTCCGCCACACGCTCCGCCGGCAACGTGGGCACTAGGACCACTGGGGCCCATGTGCGTTTTAACGCTAATACGCGACGAGCCTGGAAATTTATTTCAGGGAATAGTTGGCAATTTTTTAAAAATATTATTTACTACAAAAAATTATATTAAATGTATTTTCTATTAAAAAAATAATGACAAAGTTTAAATTTCTAAAACCACGGCTAAAACGCTTTGTGAAATGGCATGGTATGACGTCGGCATTAAGCAGTCATTCTGTCTTTGTCTAACAATGCTGATAATGCGACAACTGATGCGTCAGAGTATAGACCAATCACAAGTTTTCTGATAAAGTTTTATAAATGTACTAGCGACCCGCCCCGGCTTCGCACGGGTTTAATGGATGATATTATACATAAAAACCTTCCTCATGAGTTACTCTATCTATTAAAAAAAACCGCATCAAAATCCGTTGCGTAGTTTTAAAGATTTGAGCGTTCATAGGGACATACAACATGACACATGACAGAAAAAGCGACTTTGTTTCATACTATGTAGTGATTGTATCTTTTTTCCTTTAATCCACAAAAAAAAAATACATAAATTATAACGAATTATAAAAATGAAATACGGTTATTCAGACTATTCGCTCGCACAATTTGTCATTTTGTTTAATGTTTTTAAATAGCCTAAAGAACTGAGTCAACAGTTTTGAAACTTATGGGCCTTCCCTTACAGTTGATTTTATGAAAACTAGCAAGAACCTTACATTTTTATTTTGTAGCTGCCCTGAGAACTACAACTTGCCACGAATTAATATTTTATTTTAAAAAAGGATAAAAGTTATATTTGGAATTTATTCATAATAATAAATTTTACACATGAATTTATAACTTTATTAAATTATTCTCACTTGTTTTATTTTGTCTCTTCCTTTTTGTCTGATTGCTGACAAGTCACCGGATTTTGTATCGCCCTCAGATTCGGCAGCTTTTCTTTCCTGTTAATGATAATTATATTCTATCTTTAACAATAAAATATGATACCCACCTTTTTAACCAACTTCACAAAAACAACGATAATGTAATCAATTCATCATCTCTTGAAATTCTATCAAAGAACATTCTTATTTATTGAAAAGTAAAAACGTCGAGTCCATTCACTTGTACGCAATTAGTAATTACATCGGAATTATAAACAATTGTTAAATACATATTAGTGTTTAATACAATCTACATACACAACAAATATTTATATTTTTTATACATGTTACTTTTCAGTATTTTTTTTTTCTGGCGACATCGCACGCACTGGCAACGGGTTAAGTACAAGAAGACTACAATATTGAATTGACAATGGGTATGTTGTCAACACAATATAACCTAACTTCTTTTATATTAAATTCTAGGTATTTTTGAAAACTATGATTTTTTATTCACTTATTTAGTAGATTATTATTTAAGCAAGTAAAAAGCTTGCTTAAGGTATAATAATAATTATTACTTTTACTTCCACAGACTTAACTCATATTAGGTTAGGTTATTTAGCTATTTACTAAAGCAAATAAAAGCTTACTTGAAGTATGTGCGCCGGTGTATGCGCATCGCAGTACGCCATCTTGGCGACTTGCACCGGCTGGCTCGGGTCCCGCCCAGTGCCCGCCGCTTCCATTTTCATGTACAACCTACGAAATCAATTTAATAAATGAAACAGATATATTTCGATACATGTCATATAAAATCAGTAGGTCTATACTAATATTATAAGGAGAGAAGATAAGATTTGATTTTTTTGTTTGTCTATTTGAATTGAATAGGCTCCGAAACCACAGAACCGAATAATATTTGTTCAAGGCTTGTTTGTAACCCAAGATCTCCATAGGGTAGTTTTTATCGCAAAAATCCTCAACTAGGTCAAAGCTCCCTCTAGCTCAAAAATCTACAAGGTCATTCATTAAAATTGTGGAGTGGAATACCAAGTAACGGCCAACCCATGAGGCACTATTTATCAAACCATGTTGTTTCTGATGGTCTACCTGAGAGTGTAATAACGGCACCCACATTGAATAGTTTCAAAAATAAATTGGACTTTTTCTTCAAATCGCAGAATACACACGCATCAGCTCTCTAGCTGCTAATGTACTTAAATACAATAATAATAGGACTTCCATAAATTGAAGAAAATTATTAAAATCATTCCTCACCCAGCCTGTTGTGCACAAGTGACATGGAAAGCAGAATAACAATTGCTTCTATGGCACTGAATACACGCGCCCACGCCCCTTTGTTTACACACCATGCATTGTAATTTCCAACGAGCTGGCGGTATAGTTTCTATTGAGTCTGAAACAAGAATTTTTCATTATCATTTATACAATACAAATATAAAGCAATAAAGTATTGTAATGTCTTACCATATGAAATGCTATAGAACTAATTTGAGTTGAAGAAAAATATTTTGTTTTTTATTTTAGAAACATTTTGTAGTGACCAGATATTATTTTCTAGATGTGAGATAATTTCAAATATTCATATATTGTATAAAAAAAGTGTTTATCTATGTATATCTATAGAATATTATATATCTACAACAAGCAGTTTCCAAGTATTAAAAGTCCTGTGTTTAAATTAAAATAAATAAATTGTCAACTTCAGACTTAAACATAAAAACTAAAAACAAAAAAATAAAATAAAATTATACATTTATTCTTACCAATAGGTTCCAAGAAGACGGTATTAGCGAATCTCACTTCCGGAATCCAAAGTGCACATACCACATGCGCCCATGTGCTTTGGTCTGTTTGTTTGAATGCACCTAAAAAAACATTTATTTTGTGAAATTTCATATTAAAAATCACTAAATATGTACTTACACTTATTCAATTTTCATTTACAAAGCAATTTTAATAAAAATATTTTACAAAAAATATTGTTTATACTAAAAAGGCTGGAGATATAAGATGTATTTAGTATATCGCCTGTTTTAACCCGAGATCCGGAATAAGAGCTATTCTATATCCTTTCTAGTATTAAAATAATCACTGTACAAAATTTAATTCTGGTCAGTTCAGTGGGTTCTATTCAGAAGGTCATAAAAGTGACCACACCACAAACCACTGACTTCTATACAGAAGGTCATAAAAGTGAGTTTTTTTTTAATTCATTTGATTACAAACATTATTGGGCAGTTGATAACTTTCCAAAAAGGGGAAAAATCCATCATATATGCATGTTTTGTTGAAAATAATAGTATAATATTTTTAGTGTCAATTAAATTATGTTAATCACATTACCTCCAGTGTTGGGGCATAGTACACAGTTGACAAGCCTGGATGGAGACTGTAAGCATCTTCTGCAGAGCCACTGTCCCTCTGGTATATATGGCACCTATAAAGTTTAAATACATTTAAATTACACATATTTTATTGATCTATCTATGAATGCATACTAGGGTTGGCTAATGATTGCATTCTGGCTAAATCCAAATTTCTAACTATTACATATAGAAATATATTTACAATGATTACTGAAATTTATATTAATCTAGCCAAGGCATTTAAATTAAATAGAAGTTGTTCTTTAGGCAATTTAAATATTTTTTTACATGTACCACTACCCTCTACCCGAATAATACACTAATTGAAATTTATAAACTATACCTACTATAAAACAAAAAGAAAAACTTACTCCATAACAATCCTGATGAACAGCCAAGTTACACATATCACAAAACAGAATAACATTGGTATTCTGACACTCTCCATCCATGCAAATGCAACATACTGCGTCTTCATCCACTGTTGCCGCTGTCTGCTGTCCATTCTGGGAAGCCTGTTAAAAATATTTATATCAATATTTTACCCAATTAAGCATAATAATAAATATCAATATAAAAATTTTATTGCCATTCCTAATGTTAAATTAGGAAAAGGAAAAGGAAAAAATGGATTCCTAGCTTTCTTTATAATATTATTATTTTTACTTTGTTCATCTTAATCAAAATTTATTACTTGCATAAAAAATTATAAGAGTAGATGTTACAATGAAACACAATATCATAAGGTATTGCTACCGCAGTATCAGCATGTAAACTTATATATGAAAATAATAACTAATCATGATTTGATGATTAATTATATATTAGTTTGTGACTGGTTGATGATTTTTTTATCTATTAACTCTATTACTTACCTCAGTATGCTCGCTCTTTGAACATTTAAATCTTTTAAACTCAATTTCAGATTTTGATGAGTAATGGAAATAGTCAACTTTTTCATAATATAATCATTTTCATTTAAAAAAGGTTTTCCTTCCTTCAGTTGTTTCATTATTATTTTGTTCAATGGTTGGAAATTTGTTGTATTATTGGATAACTTGAAATTTTAAAATAACTAAAACTGGTTAGATAATCTATTCCCTTCTGGATGATAATTTATACAAAAAATTCATAGTTGACTGAACACCTAGATTTATTTTCTTACATACTTGAATATACCCTAGATACTCACTTGAAAATAAGATTCTTTCTCCAATCGGTCCATAAGTAATTCCAAGGTATCAACAGAGACAGTAGGCAGGCCTTGCTTAGCCCTGTTCTTGTTAATAATAGAAAGCCAGGCTGTGTCCTCTTCATCTACATCATATTCTACTTCTCCATCAAGTTCTTCTGCAGATTTCTCAATAAACCGGATGTAAGCATTTGGCCGAGCAGGTGCATCACACACACGTTCGTTGTAATCTTCTATCAGCTGAAAGAATTTATATCATTAAGAAAACTATAAACTTCTGTATGTAATATGTACATAACTATTTTAAGAATAGTAGACTAGTTTTAAAATTTTTATAAACAAGATATTTTACAAGGCATTGCTCCTATAGCATAATGTTATATAGCCTTCCTCGATTAATGGTCTATATAACATAAACAGATATGTTATATATATATATAACATTGATTTAAATTAAATTTGCATTCAAGGCAACAAACATGATCATAATTATATTTCATATCTTATCACATTTCTTTAAATTTATCTTTGTTACTATTAGTAAAAATTCTAAAAAAAAGTGTGTCTTCAGAAATAATTACCCGGAAGCTTGCCTCTGGCAATTTAACATGAGGTTCTGGTGGTGGTTCCACAAATGGTAGTGGCTTTTCTAACGCAGAATTTTTTTTCTCCCACTCCTCTAATGAAATAACTGGCACAGGTTGATCGATCGGAAGCCTACTAATTTTTCCATCAATTTCAAATTGAACCACTTTCTGTGCTTCAGCAAACGTTAAAGCTTCCTTTGGTGGACTTTGCAAGGCAATATCACCAGTTGGAACTGCCGCTCTAGACCTGCCTTTCTTTCGGTTATTGGCTACTGTAGGAGTCGCCGGTGTTGGATTATCATGATCGTAATTTACCAAGTGATATTGTAAACCACACAAACTTTTATACACCTTATCACATTTCTCTAGTGGGCACTGGTAAGGCGGTGGTCTATTTTGTCTTAACTTTTTACAAAACTCTAACACATCGAAATCCAAACCCATTTTTTGCAAATACAATTTACGGCGTCATAGCATTCAAATTGTGTGAATTAAAATTTATGAAAATATTCCGTCTGAAGAGAGATCAAGGATAGCGAGAGCTTTTTGCTTGTTGCACACTAGAAATACATGTTTTTTAATAAAGTGAAAGGTGTAACCGTGTAAATTTTACGCCACAAGCGTGAGAAAATAATTTCACCGAAATACGAAAACAAGAATAATTTGACGTTTAATATATGAAAACAATATAATCTATGTTGCCATTTTATTTTGTATATTGTTCAAAAAGGACAAATATGAATATTTAAAATATCGCTATAATTATATGCTTAATATATGAATCCGATTTTACTTATTTTATGACCTTGCAGTAATAAAAAATGTAATGTCATTTTTTTCACGTATAATAAAAATATTATTAATATATCACTTACAGACCACACATAAAATTCACATTTACGTATTTTTACAATATACAACATCTTTTTTATTTTATTTATACATAAACATTGAATTATGATGATCACAGATTCTAGAAATTTCTCATCCTTTCCACAAATCCATCTTTACTCAATTCTCAAACTGTCACTACTTGTCATATAATTTTAAGGTGTCAAGTATTGATGTGTTTATTATTTTGAAGATTTTCAGAATTTCACTGAACGTATAAAAATCACAAACATTAACTAACGGAACAGCAAGTAACTTATTACAATTGACGTCGGCGTCCCAAATGGATGTGTACGGGTATCCTATGTATCAATACAATCAATCTGACGAACTTGCAAAACAAATGTTCGCACACCAAGCATTGGCTTCTTCCATACAATATCCTGATGCAGCTAATCGGGAAATGCCTGAGGCAGCTGCAATACCACCTCCTACTGGAACGCCATGGAATATCCAGGGTCTAACATGGAGCTTACAATCTCCCCCGAATATTGTCCAATTTACAGCTCAAACGCATGACAATAAACCAGTTTTACATTGCAAGAGGAAGGGCACAGAGTTGGAACCAACAATGTAAGTATTCATTTCCTTCTTTGTCATAATATTTTGTGACATCCTTTCTTAATTATCAGTCAATAGGAATTAAAATGTTAATTGTTAATTGAGGATCCCATAATGTAAACATTATGAGATCCTCATAAATAAATATGTATACATATTTACCAGCCAAGGTTTAAATTTCATTTCCGAATCTGTGAGTTCACGGCATCTATT
>LQNK01001794.1:56354-66932 GCA_001586405.1 Phoebis sennae | reverse complement strand
TAGGAATTAAAATGTTAATTGTTAATCTCAATTAACATTTTAATTCCTATAATGTTAATTCCTACAATTAACATTATAGGAATTAAAATGTTACAGTATGGGATCCTCATAAATAAATATGTATTCATATTTACCAGCCAAGGTTTAAATTTCATTTCCGAATCTGTGAATTCACTACATCTATTTCCCCTTAAAAATGCATTATACTATTAAATTTTTTTTTGTTTATAAACCTATTGGTAATCATGAAAAAATGTTTTGGGAAATATGTAAAAAAATGCCTTTTTAATTTTGAATATTATGAATTAATTTTTGATACACATGTAAAACATTCTAAAATCAATACCCTGCACTAAATTATAAATATTTTTATAGTCCTGCTAAACAGTTAATCACAGAAGAAAAAATGGCTGCTCACTTCAACAGTCTCCACATATCTTCGGATTACACACAGCACTCACTGTCCTCAGAAGATGTCATGGAACTAGCGGTGGATACTGCGACAATTAGTGAGAGGCTGAAGGGACATAGGATTGTTCTGTCGGAAGATGTTAAAAAGCTACAGGATGAACCACTGTTGCCCCCTTCACTTATTGAGAGGTAAGAACATGTTTGAAATTGAAAAGTAGAATTGTTTGAAGTCTTGGGTTCAATCTCTAATGAATGTAAAATATAAAATGTCTCGATCTGGCAGGTCATCATAGTTACACAATAGAGGAAACAGATCTTGGTTTACTTTTGAAATCTCTCTGAGAGGAATAGAGATGTTTAATATTAATAAATATAACAATACATTTTAAATCTGCATTTACCCATGTGAGTTATTATGTCTGACAGAAACTATAATAAATAGTTGAATGTGTAATGAAGAACAACAAGTATAAATAATTTCATATTTCACTGTATAGTGTAGTTTGAGACTAGAAATATTATTTTCACTATATATTTTTAGTTTTTAAAGGAATAATTTAAATCCATAAATTGCTGGAGATTGTGCTCATGATGAAGACCTTACATAAAAACCATGGACACTAAAATATTTTTTTTCCATTATTTACAGAATGCAAAAGCCCCAAATGTCGTTAGTTGTATGGAAACCTCGTGATGAAATCATAAAAGTTAAACCTGAAGATGAGAAATCAAAGAATGATGATGGAACACCAAAACGAAATGGTGTCCTTGTACCACCCGAGAACACAGGAATGGACGTAGAAATGTGATCATATTTCGAGTTAATTTTACAAAATACTAGAATAAATAATATTTTATATGTGAAATGTCTTTAATGGGTAAGAATTAAGAACTGATTATAATCTATGTTGTAAATTTGTTTACATTTTTAATACCTTTTTTACTCTCAGTTGTTCAATTATAGTGTTATTTTATTAGGATCGAAATTAATGTTAAGTAGTTTTGCAGCAAGTTTTAATCAAATGAAGCATATTCATTGGCTTTTGGTTTTGTAAAAAAAATATTATGTGGTGCTGCTTTTTAACAGGTTGGACATAAAACTTTATTCCTTAGTTTGTTCTCTAACAAACCTAATACAAACATTTTTAAGCAAATAGAAACTAAATTGAAATATTTTGACTTATTAAATGTAATTTAGAAGTGAAACATTCTCAAGAAAATAACTAGCTTAATTGTAACAATTTTACTAAACTTATTTACTTAAGCTATTTGCATTGACAAAGTAAATAAGTTTTAAATGTTTTGTTTAAGTTACTAATCTTAAATGCCATTAGGAAAAAACGATAATTAATGGTTGAACTTGCATAATTATAAAGTTAAACATATTTTCTTTCATTTACCATAATTAATTAATTAATATGATATTCTTAAAACAAATTTTTATATCTACAATCTAAATTTCTGATAACCTTCTCCAAAAGGATTGTAAATAATCTTAATTGAATTTGATAATTTGTATTGTAAGGAATAAATAGTCATTAAATAAGTTATTTCTGTATAATATGTATTTTAAGAATAAAGTGTAGTCAAATGGTAGATTGTGGATTTATTTTATCTTACTTGAATTTACTAAAATTAATTTTGTGCATATAAGAACATTAAAATCGACACCAAAATCTTGTGTGAGTATAAATTGGATGTAGATTTTATAAAATAATAATAATAACAAATGATATACATAATTTCTTAAATTTGTTGTGTTTAAGTATTTTTATTTACTTACCCATATTTGGTTTGTGGAATAACTTTGAAATTAGACATCCAGTAATATTTTACAAATATTTGTTTATTTCTTAACACAAGGGAAATAACAACAATATAATATCAAAACATTTAGCTTAAATACAACCTTATCAATAAATAAATACTGATATCATTGGTCCATGTTTGAATTTTACCAGCATTACATGAGACAGTCTTAAAAATTTAATATGATATGCTTATAATTTTTTTTCAATGAAAGACATCACAAACGCACTAAATGTTGCGTTAGGAAACTACAAAAATATTCTCAAATAAATTGTGTTACTAATAGCTGCTGTCGCAACTAGCAACATAATTATTTTTTCCTAATATGGCGTAGCACATCTATTTTATGAATCTTATTTTATCCCGGATGATAATTTTATGATTCATTCATATCACATGCTTAAAATTGGATTGATAACATGTACAAATTAAAAATACAAACACAAAAATTAACTAAGGATTTCAGATTGTGGCCAAAGCATATAAAACAATATCAATCACTTTATCGACCAGTAGTGCCCCCTTATGTACCTAGTGCAAAAAATCTTCTTTTTGAAATAAAGTTGCATCTAAAATCGTTGTGCAAATTCTAGGCTCTCAGACATAATTTCTAACATTTTTAATTACGACTAAGACTAAAAAAAAGGTAAGGATATTGTAGTAACAACTCCATGTGCGAAAATTTTGTCAAATAATCCCAGGGTCTGCGTCACTAAAGACTCATGTAAAAGAAAATTGATTTGCGTAATATGATGCTAGAGATTCGAGATTCATACAACAGCAAGCTGCGCAAAATATGATATTTTGTTATAAATGTACTTATGTATGTAACAATACTTATGTATGTAACAATTATAGCATAAATCATTGACGATGTGATTATGATTTCAAAATTTTAAAGAGTAGCACTGCTGGTCTGTAACGTTCATACATAACATTTGCATTGTTAAAAGTTAGAACTAAATGAAATATAATTATTTACAGATATTTGTTGTGATTTCATAAAATTATTAAATAAAACTAAATATATTAATATTTACATTAAATAATTGCGTATAAGATTCGAAATCGAGATTTAAGTTGTAATAAGATCAATTTTACATTCGAAATAATCGCGTCGTTGTATTGATATTCGTAACTCGTATTTTCGCATAACAACATTTTAAATTGACGATATTTTCCGCTTACAATCAACGTTCATAAATATCAATTTTAAACCATTTCCAATTTATCATAATGACCAATTTTGTAGTCTTTTTGAGAAGCAATCTTAGAAGTCGTATAATGTATTTTAATGAGATAAAAAGAATACTTCTTAAACGGAACTAGGCCTCGTAAAGTTTTATCAAATATTGCACAGCCGTATCAAGGGTACATATTGACTTTCACAGTCGCGGTGTCCAGGTCCCGCTTCATGTTCTCCAGCTGCTTGATGTCCTGCACTGAGGTCTCACATTTCTGAACTACTAGGGAGTGGTAGAAGTGGATGGCAAATGCTACGAATACTATAAGCACTGGAAAAGAGGAAAAATAATTAATACCAAACTTATTTATAAACATTTGTTATTATTGTTTTTATTCTCTTATTTCTAAGTCATGTTTTATTTATTTAAGAGCGAACACAAGAGCTGGCTGGTAACCTGATGTTGTATTTCAACTTTAAATTATTACTTAATTTCGAAAAGGGACCAAATTCGAGGACGAAGTGGCTCTGGAAAAATAAGTTAAAGAGTAAATAGGTAAAAAAATAATAACATACCTGGAATTACAATAACAGTAGCCGCCGTCGCAGCCGCAAATGAGTAGTCCCAAAACTTGACCCAACATAAAATGGCTATCTCCACGAGGAAGAGGAATAAACCTGAAATAAACAATAAAATAAATGACTTGATACTCTTTACATAGAACACATAGTAAAACTTTTAGACAAATAGCTGATACTAGGAACGTTGTCTTCGAAGACTTGCTCAAGCCCTAGATAGATCTATTTTACTTCACATGGTCTAAAATCTCTGGATTTATCTACTAACCTATATCCTTCAATATACTTTAAAATTGTGTAGTGTATGTAGTACTTGATATTTTATGACTTATCTACACTAATTTATAACGATGAAACATTTGTTTGTTTGATTGTAATGAATAGGCTCAAAAATTTCTAGACCGATTTGAAAAATTCTTTCACCATTCGAAAGCTACATTATCCACGAATAACATAGGCTTTATTTTGTAGGCTGTATAGCATATATATAACATTATGCTACGGGAGCGAAGCCGCGCATATCAGCTAGTAGCAAATATAGCAAACAAAACATCGTGCGATATACACAATGCAGTTCCTAGTTGTAACGCATGCATTAATATTGCCTGTTTTGAATAAATATGTCAATATTCCCAGATAAATACTACCTAATAACCTATTGATACATCGGAAATGTAGCTTTCAATACGTATTACAATACGGAATGTATGTATATAAGTAAGCAGCATGTGCATTTAAAATGGTTATTTAGTTAAATAGGTTCTCGTTTATAGTCGTATGAAGCGAAAGCATACGTATTTATATGTAAAAATATGATTAACTACGCTTTGTAGTAAGTGTATTTTTGCCTATTAGTTAAGTATAAGTCCTGAAAATAATTTTACAAGCGAACGTAAAACTGCCGTAGGTATACGTAATTTATTCGCATAAATTGTCATATTCTACTTTTATAAACTGGTTTTCGTCTAAAACTGTTAAGAAATCCATATTGTCTTATGTTTATCAAGCCACCTATAAGTTAGTATGACACTATGACGTAACATTTTCAAAGCAAGCGCATCATTAAGTACGAGTATGTGGTCACAATTTAACACCCATTAAAAATAAGTTATTGAACTTATTTCGCTTACCACACATTGTGTTAATGTAATTCTGTTGATTTTTCGTGTAACAATAAGAATATGTGAGTATTATTTATATACTAAAATGTTAAATAGGTATTTATCATATGTAAATTTTGCGTTTTACAAAGCTGTTTTATAGTTTAATTTGAGTTCATTTAATATTATAACAATCACAAGAAGAATAACTTTTTGCTTGAATACTTATGCATAATCATAAGTATCTGTAAAACGAACAAATTCCTTTGGCTAGCAGGAATGTAATAATTGTTTCGCCGTAGTAAAAACTAAATACTTCTACGCAAAGAATTTACCTACATAAGTGCACGTGACTTTTCAAAAGTTTATGTTTTGAAATAAAAACTTTTTGATTGTAATTTAATCTGTTCCGCGAATACAATTTGTACGATTTTCTTATAGTGTGGAATTTTATAATGAGAGGCAAGTACTGAAATCCAGAATGAGTGAAAAACGAAACATAAGGGGTGTCAAATAGGTGAATGTTTGTTCGAGGATATCTGAAGCATGATTTATCCGATCTTGATAAAATAGGGGGGGTAACGAAGATAGGGGGGATGAAATAGGCGATTTTTTTTATGAATATAGCCAAGTCTGATACCAAATGAAAGATATCACTACATAGTATAAAACAAAGTCGCTTTTTCTGTCATGTGTCATGTTGTATGTCCCTATGAACGCTCAAATCTTTAAAACTACGCAACGGATTTTGATGCGGTTTTTTTTAATAGATAGAGTAACTCATGAGGAAGGTTTTTATCAGCATTGCACCCGTGCGAAGCCGGGGCGGGTCGCTAGTTGATTTATAAATTACAACGCGAGGTCTAGGCTCGGGGCGAACTAATTGTATAGATTAGATTTTTTTGCTCAAGTAAGTAAAGGCTATAAAAGGGTATAATGAAGTTATCTCCGCGGTTTATGAATAAACGACAGCCATCACTTAGGGCAACTTATAAATGGTGAACTACGTTAACCATTCTAAAATAAAATTTTCCTATTCAAATTACAACACTATTAACACATGTTACAATACAATATATCGTTGTCGTGTTCTAAACATTTTATTACATGTACCTTGAAATGGCGCGTCAATATTTCTCCGAACTAGTAAAAATTTCATAACTAACAAAAGTGAACTCACCTAAGACAGTACTAAACGCCCACGCGAGTTCAATGAAGCCTCTCATCCGTTCGTGTGGAGACTCCCGCAGCGCCCTCGTAGGGTAGCCCGGCTCCATCTTGCTCACCGCGTCGATATTGGGCAGTAAGTACGTGGATATCATTAGCGCGAAGATATGCACCGCCACTAACACCGTGGTGCATACCGCGAACATTACGAATAACCATTCTGGAACGTTCGTTGGCTCGTTTATTTGGAGTTCCACCATCGCTACCATGGCGAAACCTGGAAATGGAAACAAAAGAATGAGTAAAGAAGTCTGAATTGATATTTTGAATCGCATATTTGAGTGATGATGTCAAGACGGCATATTTGAGTGATATGTGATAAGATGTATGAACACCTTGTAGATAATTTTCTACGACCCTACGTTCTATGGCCCTGGATAGATAATGTTCTACTCCATTGTCATAAAAAATAAAAACATTAATTT
The DNA here is from genome assembly GCA_001586405.1 of Phoebis sennae. Lineage (NCBI taxonomy): Eukaryota > Metazoa > Arthropoda > Insecta > Lepidoptera > Pieridae > Phoebis > Phoebis sennae. The sequence goes on along the minus strand of LQNK01001794.1, from coordinate 60,198 downwards.
TTGGAACCCTGCAGTCGGGCCTTAGGGCTCTGAGAGATTTTATAGGAGATTGGCAATATTTATTTTCTTATTGTCTGTTCTATTTTATTACGAAAGACAAGTTAAAAACAAAAAGGTCCTTGAGATTTCATTTTTTTGAAGTGACACTAAAATGTTCAGTAACTTCGAAGGTCGTGTTGGTCATTGGCTCTGGACATATGCAGCCTCCGCCATAAGAGGCTTGTTCTAGCTATTCACTGGCAAGGCAAGCGCTTCTTCGCTCACACCAGAGTTCCCCAAACTTTTTTGTGTCGTAGACCCCCTACTTACCTGATTTAGTGTATGTGTTGAGATGCACTATTGTGGACCCCGATTTCATTTCATGGAGCATTTTTTTTCGCGACATAGGTTATCATAGACCACTTTGGGAATCACTGGCTATCACTGTCATACATATCACGCACTCACCTGACAGTAACTCCGAGGTAGTGGCAGTCGCTTTGAGCTTGGCTCGGGACATATGCAGTCTCCGCCATGAGAGACCGTCTGGCGAACCAGGCGCAGGCGGCTCCTCGTTCCAGCTGTTCACTGGCATGGCAAGCGCTACTTCACTTACACTCTGAAATTAATTACGTACAAATTTGATTAAAACGTTCCAATTTACTTGGGGTCTGAGAAAATTCCTTGATATAAATATTAATATAATTTATTAAAATCATTGATAACGAAAATTAATTAATTATATTATTAATTTAAATATTTTTAGTAGGAATGACCGATGATATAAAATGGTTAAAAGGTTTTATAAAAAAAATATTATCGAAAAAAATAGTAAAGCCGATTAATTCATTCATGCGTATAGTTCAAAATCATGTGGTTGCATGATTTTGATTCGAATATTAAAAATTGACGATGTAGTAGATATCAGAGCTATCATTCTATACTATACTTTCGGTAGCGATTTTCTTGAAGTAAACTTGATTGTAACTCGTACAAATATAAAATAGATAAAATCCGTTAACTGAGATATCAAATACAACCACATAGAGATAACAAGTCTTACTTTTTGTTTTTATCGTAGAAACGTCAAGTTCCAACCACTTTTTGTATTGAGTTATTCTCTTACGTTTTGAGAGACCACATTTCAAACCGAGACCAACTGAGCTTATAGATGAAGCTGTTTGTTAATTAGACGATGTATTAGTAGGAAGTTACTTATTGATGACTAATTTGCAAGCAATCGTATTGGACGTAGTCGTCCTAACTTTTCTGTTTACCAGACTTGGGAACCCACATACAACAAACCATATACAATTTATACATCTTCCACACATTTAACAGTAACTTGAAGGTGCTAATGATGTTTTCAAAGATGATGTTGTAATATTATTTCTGAGAAATTATTTTTAGAACATCATAACCCTAATTGAAATACCTATATTTAGATTTGTTACATAATATACTTCACATACGGAATGATTATATTAATGATGATTATATTAATAATTATACAAATAGTTTCATAAAAAAGAAAAAGGTTTTTCCTACCGACGTTTTAACTGGAGATATTTAAATACTTTTGTAAAGGTAGTTTTTTGTTTGTCCGATGATATTATTTAACCAAACTTATCAGATGCCTCATGGAACGATTTGTATATTTAATTCCGTATTTGAAGTATAGTAGGTATTTCAATAGGGATTATGATGTTCTAAAAATAATTTCTCAGATTTGTTCGACGCTCTTGGAATGGAATAAAAAAGAGGGGTTGCTCTTATTGTCTCTTAAATGGGCTGTCAAGTACTACGCTGATCGAAAAACGCCAACTTATGCGTGTTTCTTCGATCTGTCGAAAGCTTTTAACCTGGTCTCTTATGGAATAAGTTTAAGAAGACTGGAGCACCTTATTCTCTTATTACCACATTTAAGTGTTGGCGTTCGGCGTGAGGCAGGGGCAGGGCAGGCAGGCAATGTTCAATAAATAAATCATATTAAATTAACAAAGCCTCACCGACCCTTTCATAATTTTTTAACGTGTTTAGGTACATGTTCTGAAAGTCCTGTAAAAAAATGAAACGCTAGTTATTAAACACCTAATATAAATACTTACCCTAATAGATTGGTTGCACTGGCAAGGCTGCACGTACCCCGGGCTGAGCAGCACGGTGGCGGTGGACTTTCCAGAGAGCATGTTCGGCGTGATGCTCCCGTTGGGCGTACTGCCCCCCTTGTAATCGTACTCGAGACTGTGGGGCGCGGTCACTGATATCGTTGGACTGTCGGTTGCTGCTTTGAACCTGTAGAATAATGTTTAAATGTTAAGAATTGGTTAGAGAATTGCTTGAAGCTGAAGATGTAAAAAAATGTTCTAAATTTATATACAGTCTTATTCTATTAAAACAGTGCAGTGGCACCGATTTGATATGGATGTAGGATATAGGTGATCCAATCTGTGCCACAAGTCGAAAATGGCTCGTAGAGCATGCATAATAATATATAAATTGTTTTCAAAATTATTTTCATGCGTCGCTGTAAACTCTACCCTCCGTGTATTGTGCTTACTAACGTACCTAACATACTTAACATTTTCTATTTATTTATTTCTTTGTCTTTATTTAAAGAATTATTGTCATGCATTGCAATGACAAGTGGCCAATCGAAAATTATGCCACGTCTACACATCAGCAGACGCATACGCGGACGACATCTGCAGATGTCGTACGCCATCCATCGACAGACGACGTCCGCATATGCGTCTGCTGATGTGTAGAGGGGTTTTAAACGAATATTGACCTAGTTAATGTCTATGCTGAAGTCTGATTACCGAAGATAACCCAGCTTCTGCTGCCATAGATTAAAAATAAGACCGCCACTCATAACCCCTATTGCTATACCTTTTCTTGACGTATCCCTTCTTTATGTTATAAAGCGTTATTCATCCATTCTTGTAATAATAATTTTTAGTTACGTCGCAATTCAACAACTCAGGTAAAGTAGTATCTCAGTAAAGTGATGCGGATCATTACTTAGGCATACTAAGACAATACGATATTCGATATCTATATGGGTCACGTTTGTATACAGCCTCTAATCGTAAACTTATACATCCATTTTTGCGTTATAATGATTTATTGTTGAATTGTTATATGCAGATCAACCTCGATTTACGTCGAGTTACAGAAACAATTAATTTGAACGAGCAATAAATTTTACTTTATTGTGATGTAATATGTCTTTGTGAATAATTTTTACTCATTATGTATGGCTAATAATATGAACACAAATTAACTCCTTCCTTTCATTAACTTCATAATTAAAACGTTGCACTCATTTACTGTCTGATTTCGCATTTTTTTTCTTTAATGTTAGAGAGGATTTTATCAATCATGACTATGCCATCCTCAGAGGATACACAAAAAAAACTAATTTCGACGCGTAATTTCACAATTTTATAGATAAATCGTGTCTCCCCCGATGTTGGTGCTACCAGGAATTTGCTAATTGAATGTAAGAAGTATTACCTACATAAAAGAACTATACGATGTCTAGGTAGATATTTACTTATACGTATTGCAAATTGTAAGAATTACTCAACTCTACAAGTAGACAAACCCTCCAGACTCTTCGATCTGTGTTCTTGTTTCGTTTTATAAGGTGGTGGGTGGTGTGAAACCTCTCTAGGTGCGCTTTGACCTTCCCACACGGGGGTATCTACGTGTACTGATCTATTCAGCTTGCTTCTTTTTTTAACTGTATTATTAATGGATAATTACGTCCAACATAGCTACTTACTTAACCTGACTCCCGCTGTCATAGCTGGGTGGTTTTCCAAAACAGGGATAGGACTCGCACAGCCCCAAACTCTTT
>LQNK01001794.1:27963-43124 GCA_001586405.1 Phoebis sennae | reverse complement strand
CCCCAAATCCTTCCATTTTTGTTTGTATGTTGCTAGTCATATTTACTATCTTAATCCGTATATTGTTATTTAGGGTAGGTACAATTTATTGTATACATTTCATTTCATAATCTAATACTATATATCAAGACCTATAGTGTCATGTTTTGAATTATGTACAATGAATTCCATACAATCATTTCCAGTAAAATGGTAGCCCTAAGAAAATCTTTGTGTATACGTCAAATTAGTAAGTAATGATAACACTATCCGCTGATGTTTGAATAGTAGAGATAATACTCAGTAGTAGGTATGTAGTTATACCTTCATGTGACATTTAGTAAAAATCACTCCTTCGATATTATAGCTTATTAATTACTATCTGATCTTCGCGGCTTCGCTCCCGTAGCATAATGTCATATATAGAGGCTATAAAATATAGCCTATGTTATTCGTGGATAATGTTGCTTTCGAATGATGAAAGAATTTTTAAAATCGGTCCTGTAGTTTTTGAGCCTATTCATTACAATCAAAGAAACAAAGGTTTCCTCTTTATAATCTTGATAGTGTAGATAAACAACTAGCTTCCGGTCGTGGTTGGGTGGATCGGGAAATTGGAGATCTAAATCGAGTATATCCTATATGTATATATATCATCCAGGTAATGACCTTTATCCACTATCTAGCCTTTTCGTTGAAAAATAAAACTTCTTCTATGCTGTGAACTGACTGAAAGTTTTCTGAAGATGAAACAACTCAACAGGTGATATCCCGGTGCAGAAAAAAAAAATACAACTGTAACGTTTTAACTCGACTAATGGGAAATGGTTGCAAAGCAAGCTGAGTATTAAATTTTACAGTAAACAATAAATTTCATTTGCGAAATGAGTTATTTTCTTGTAGATTTCTGATTTTTCGATCAATTATAATCAATAATCTTTTTTAAAGGAAATATTCGATTAAAAATTACCTATATATTATTTATGGTTATAACTTATAAGGATAAAATGGAATAGTATCTACTTACCTATCTATCTTAAGGAAGATTGTTGGTTCTATAATCGAATAGAATTAATAATGAATTGTATGAACAATCATAATTACTGTTCTAAATCAGTAACAAGGAAAAACTTATGTATATTTTTAACTTCAGGAATTTATAATTTGAAAAAGATGATACAACACAATAGATTATTGTTTATAATTAGCTTTCATACTGAAAAAATTCTCCTTATTTTCCTATTAGGCAAATATCACTCTTAAAACGCAAATAATGTAACCCACTTGTTTTTATAGCCTAGCACTTAAACAAAAATTTTAGCAGAATATTAAAGCATTATTCTACGTTCTAGATAACGACAAGAATCAAGAAGTACCTACATAAAGGACTTCATTCTGATAAATATTTACGCCTGCCACTTATTTGTATTATGTCTCACAGATCCAACGAAATGTCTTGCCAATGTTTACGGCTGTCATAATTTCATTGTACTGTTATTATCACCTCTATTATCTAATTAGGTGAATCACCTGGAATAGTCTGAAACAATATTTTGGTACTTGTTTCTAGTCTGTACTATTTAGTCCTACCTTCTACTGATATTATAAATTTGAAATGTTTGGATGTTTGTGCGCTGATCACGCAACAACTACTGAATGAATTTTGATGAAATTACGTAAACAGGTTGCTAAATTGCTATTAGGTGATACGAAATAAGTGATAGTTTTATTGTGGATTGATGAGAACTTACATTATCGCATGCAAATTCTGGGATTTCCAACATTTTTGCCGTTAAATGTATCAGGTACATCGCCAATGAAGATGAGTGGATCTGAAAAAAAAAACAAAAATCATTCATTAAGATTTTCGATTATTTTATTATTTTTTTTTTCAATGTAGATCGTAACATAATGAAATCAAAATAAAAATCAGAATCATATTATATAAGTTTTAAAGTATCGAATAAGTAAATATATTTAAGACTTGTTTCATACTTTATAATCAATAAGCAAGTTCTCTTTTCATAATTAAATAGCCAACTTTTTATTAAACAATAACTTGGCTGCACTCTCGAAAATTGGCAAATAAAAATATAAAAGTATACTAGTAACCATTATTCGAGTTCAACGCCCTCTCTTAAGAAAACAGTGAAACGAGTTCTAAGCTGCTTTTGTAATGAACCTAGTAAGTATACGACTAGTTCATTAATTGGCTGCTTTACTAAACGATGGCGCTACCTTAGATGGTAGTAAGTGTTGAATGGAATAAAAACTATGATTAAAGTCATTGCATCTATTACTCAGAGACAGCTATTGACAACGATCTTAGCGCACAAGGAATTTTATGCGGGCGTTACTGATTCATGATGTATCTAAATAAAATAAAATAAAATAACGTGAATAGCAACCGATTGTAAGATGAGAAAAAGCCTTGTATCTGCACAGAAAGAACATCCTGTAAAAAATTAATAAAAACCGTTATTATTTTTCTTTCTTTTTATACAGTAAAAGAAAAAACATAACCATCAATATCCAATTTTAATGAGAGAGTGGATAAAAAAAGTTAATTGATAGGAATTTAAATGTAAGATCAATCAAGGACACGTGAGGTGTGAGCACTGAGCACGTGCGTCGGTTAATTTTAAAATTTAATCGGCAATTTCGGCATCCACCCATGTGTCATTGTCATGCGGCACTTCGCTGTCAAGTGTCAAATACAGTTTTGAGTTTTTGTTTATTTACTTTTAAATAATAACAACGCGTTTATAGTTTCATAATTTGTATTTAAAGTGATCGAATAGTATTTGTGTAATGTGGGTAAGATTTGTAATAACAGTTCCGCTTTACCGTTCGTGTAGAATGTAAGTAATTGAAGCTTATACTGGTTTGTCACTTTATTTTCAAAACGCAATCATTTTATACAAAATTTTATAGGTATAAGTGAAGTGCAGCTTTATCATTTTTATGCAATAGGTACCTATTCAAAGGAAAAATTTTATTTTCACGCTTTTGTGTACTTACCTTTCAATAATTGCAGTTTATTGTATTTGTTAAAATACTATACTAATAACAAAACTATTTTAAAATCCCTTAATTTTAGGTTTTCTGACAGTAAAATCCTTTCTTCCCTTTTATATCTTAAAAATATACACATATTACTATTCAACAAAAGTCTTATTAAATTTAAATTGAGTCACTTTGACTTGTATAGAAGAATAAATTTTGTTTTGTAACTTTGTTCTAAAGAATCATGTAATAATTTAATAAAATAATTATTAAAGTTATTCATGAATATTCTGGGACGTAAACTCAAAGCAAACAGTTTATAATTGTATAAAAGTGAAGTTTGTTCAGAGCCAATCTCACATTAACTGCAAACATTTTGCAAAAGTCTTTACGAATGTTGTATTATGTTTTAAATCATCCCATTGGGTTGATGTCATATGCCATGACAATATGGACTTGGATGATATGAAACCGTAACTGGTGGAACTATTGCCCAACCCACCAACTTGGCCACTTTCAGCATCCGCATTCAATTAAAATTCTTTGCTTTCACTCTCTCTTTCAGGTTAATAAAATAATTACTATAGCCATATATAAAATTTCATTCACAGTACCCTGAGGTGTAACCCAATGAAATAAATGAGAATGCAAAAACTACAGAATAAACTTTTATTAAAAGTTAACTTGTTTAAACTTTTTAATACAATTTATCATATTATAATATATAATTTTCACACCCTTTGAGCTAGTCTTTATAAAATCAGAGTTTTACAATAGATGCACTGTGAGCATGCCTTACGGTCTTTTAACCTTAGACAGAATGATCACCTGCTGCATTTTAGAACAGTAGTATTTAACAAAATTGTTGGTAGTTTGTTTTCAAAAAGATCATCAATCATTATTTGAAGAGATGTTGGCAAAGTTTATTATTGAAATCAGTTTTTCCAAGTAAAAATCTTGGATTATTTCGTTAGGTTCTTACTCACACCGCTGGTTTTCCGCTTCCAATGGGATATTCAAAATTAATTCGTCGTTCGTAAATTAATTAACATCTTATTATATTTGGACTTTTGCCAGTATACTATTAAATAAAACCGATTTTTGATCTTTTAAGTAGTGGAATCTATAAATGAATATGGCGGTAACAAACAATTTTCCCAAGGGCGCCACATGTAAACTTCCGCGTTTATTCGACACGACAATCTAAGTCATGACAGATGTTAATAAAGTTTACTTTAAAAGGCCATCGAAAGTGGCCCTTCGCTTTCTCCTGCCACCCAGTAAACTAGAGATGCGATGTCATTTCCGCGACGAATCCGTTTGACTCTATAAAACCTAATGAACTCAGTTACCTTTTATTCTTGCATTTTATACGTGTACTGATAGAGAATTGACAAGCATAAGCATTATTTTAGCCGAAATCAGTGTGAAAAGTTACTAATAAAGAGAATTAAATCGTTCCAGTTATTTACATGAAATATAATTTAAAAGCGTTTAAACGATTTTTCGTGCTATATTAGACAAGTATACTTAATAGTATTTGCAAAAAGCTTAATATCGATACAATTGTTCAAAATACAATCATAACCAAATTCCATACAAGGGAATGATGAACTTTCAGGTTTTGTTTATAATGGTCTTTTGAACAAGTGTACCAATATTCAGCTTGTTGCGAATTTATGTAATTTCAACCTAATTTTTTAGTCTTTTTTCCGGAATCCGGACTAATAAATGTAAACAAATTTTATGGCTATTATAAGATCCGAATTCAAAAGAGCTACCAACATGTCCACACGTATTAATCTGCCGCCAATTTACTGCACATGCGCTGTGCCGTGTCTAAAATAGCGCATCGCGAAATATACGTATTTTGCGAATGTATAGGTTACGACACTTCGCGACTCTTTGTCGCTGAGGATGTACGTGGTTCTTGTGAACGATTCCATTTAAACTATATTTGGAACATGGCGAATCGGAGATGTACGCAAGCTTTTTGTATTTTGACGACGCAACAAGTTTAGAATTAAACAAAACGCACAATGTTCTGAGCAGCATTTCTTAATAGTTATTTTTGTAACATTCTTTCCTTTGTTTCTATTAGCTTTTCCTTACCACGAAAATTTTAATGAGATTCTTCGACATAGCAGGTTTAAATTGCACTGTTTTAAAATTAGCGCATTGCATTAATTGACAGTTTCAATATTATTATTTAAACCTAAAGGCTACTCTATTGTTAAGGTTTTTATTAAATAATGCTTGCCATTCATGACTTAATTGAAAGCTTATTGATTGGTTTCATCACGAAGACAATTACACTATACCTGTATTTTCATAACAGTCAGTGTTTTTAGCGACATAACATCTTTAATGGATGCTAATTAAAAATGGCTCCGTCGGCGTCGTGCCGACGTTATTCTTTATCGGTATGCGACTGGTTAGACAAATGTGATTATGATTGTGAAATTAGTATTTGTATTTCATAATTTGTAATCGAAAATCTATAATGATTCACATTTTTTATAGAGTTTATATATATTTTGTTTGTTGAATAACTTAAGATATTCTCTAAACTGGTGGCTTTATTCCGAGAGCTGGTACTACTGTATCCATTTTTTGGGTAAGTATTTGAGGTTAAAGGAATCTTGTCTCATACCTCTCCTATTATACCTCGAATCGAACTGCAGACCTTGTTGGTGAGTAAGGGGTCTAATCTTGTTGCTTTGTACTCGCCAGCTAGATCTTTTTTCCGTGTTGGGGTATAATAAGAGAGATAAGAGACAAGGTTTCCGCATACCTCAAATACCCAATAATTGATGCATACAAGATATTATAATAGTATAACAGTACTAGCTGAGCTTAGCGGTTTCAGCCGCGTATTTATTCCGTTCCCGTAGGATCTTTAGGATAAAAAACAAAAACTATCTTATGTCATAAACTATCATACCTGGGGTTTCAAAGAATCTCTGTACGATATTTCATCCAAATCGGTCCTGTAGTTTCGGAACCTATTCAATACAAACAATCAAATAAATCTTTCCTCTTTATAATATAAGTATACTCGAACTTTGTCTCGGATATTTGCGGTATAATCGGTCATCAATTCAAACATTGATAATTTTTAATGTTCTGAATATTATGCTAACGATTAAGTAACTTTGTTATATTATGCAAAAAATAACAATCCGCAAAAGTGAACAAAAACAACAGAGCTCTAAACAGTAAATTAATTTGAATTCAAATTAAAAAAGTATTTACCTAACGTTCGTATAAATGCTTGCGTCATAATTATAAAGCGCATATAGAATGATTATGTACATTATATAATTCATGATTATCAGGTAGATCTTTTTGAATAGATCACGCTGGAAATACCATCGCAGCTACATAATTATGAAAATAACCTGTTGTTTGTTGTACGTCTCATATTTATCTATTCATGGGGCCGTTCTAGGAATCGCAATACCTATTTTGATTGGATAACGGATAGGATTGATGTAAAACCTTTAAAGTTGTTGTTGATTGTACTACGACTGAAATTCTGGTTATTTTGTTCAAGAGGGAAATACACTTAATAGTTAACTTAAAAGCTAATACTACTATAACTTAAAACTACTAGCGACCTGCCCCGGCTTCGCAAATGCTATATTATGCATGTTAAATAGGTATATATATTATATGTCTTCAAAATCTGCTAGGTACTTTTTAAGATCTAAGCACACATAGAGACACAGCAGGAAGCGACTTTGATTTATATTATTCGTATGTAGTGATACATACCATATTATACCATTACCATAATAAAATTTTCATTGTATGGATTAAAAAATATTGTTGGTGTTGTAGTTTTGTGAACCCGTGTTAATCTACACCAATATTATAAAGAGGTAAACATTATTTGTTTGCTTGTAATGGATAAGCTCAAAAACTACTGGACCGATTTTAAAAATTCTTTTTTCATTCGAAAGCTATATTATCCACGAGTAACATAGGCTATATAATTATATATACTATAACATTATGCTACGGGAGCAAAGCCGCACGTATTACTTAGAACTCGTATATAGTAGAGTCTTAGAGTTTTTTCAGTATTGTAATCTTCAGTAAAAGTAAGCTCAAAAGAAGGAACAGTACATATGAACGCTATTGAAACTTCACAAACCCAAAGAACTAAAGGAGCTGGCTGCAACAAAGCATTGCGAGGTTACATCTCAACAACTATTAAGAGTTCAATGAAACAGTTCGGGGAAGTACACCTTCAATATGATGAGATGTTCTTTTTAATATATCATAACGGTTTTTTGTTACTAGTAGGCTCATTAATCGCAATCGAATATAGTTTTTTATGAAGTTTTTTACAGGTCGCGCGAAGGCGGTTGTTATTTTAGAATCTAACAGCGGTTCCTAAACTTTTTTGATTGCAGACCATTTCTATATTAACTTTGTCAGCAGGGACGTAGAAGGCAAAGTTCCAACTCCTCGACCCTGGCGGCTTTTCAATACTATTGACAAACAATTACTAAAAAAAATTCGTTATTTTGTGTCTAAATTAATGAAAACTAGTAACGAAAATTGAAGATTTATTTGATACAAAATGAAATGTTTTACGAAACATGATAAGCACATGTGAACGAGTTGTGGCAAAATTTTTTGATTTGTGATGACATAAAGTAGCGACTGATTAAAATATAATATTCAAAGCCTGCTTAAAGCGTCGCGATGGAAGAATATTATACATATGATCAAAAATAACGAACGATATTATTATGCTATTTTTATGATATTCCAGTAACTGAATTTTTGGGAAGACGCTATATCTTACAAAACATCTTATTATTTTTTAACAAGATATTATTGTTTGTTAGTCTTTCTATTTAATTTAAAATTACGTTATCTGGGAAAATCCTTCACTAGTTCAAAGCATCATCAAAGCGCTCGCGTGTGGGTGTTCCCCGCAATTATAAAAGTTCGAATAAAGATGTGTTGCAATATATTCATTAGCTTTATTGTACACACAAAAAATATAAAGAAGGAAAGATTAACTAGCAAATTACAATTTCAATTTGGAGGCAATACAAAAACAGAAAGGTCTGTCATTCCTTAAGTACATACACACCACCGAGCTTAAGTCGCGTTAGTGTTATTAACTTTGGTTTATGTATAACAAACTATGGCTCTAGTACAAAGTTTTTTGATTTATTGTTAAGAATAAACCAGAAGAACGGAAATATGAACCAGAAATAAGTAAAATGTTTTAAGTTTTATACAAAAAGTTCACACTCGCTGTGGGTCTGTTCCGATGTAGGCGGAGATATCCTGCGGTTGAAAGATGCCTATGTGCTCGTTGCTCGCATTATATGAAGTCGGACTTCTGTTATTCTGTACCTATCTATTTTATGACACTACGCAGGTTTACAGCTATGTACTAACTTCTCTTGAAGTAGTTGCGCATAAAGCCTAAATAATTTAGGAAGGTGTTAACGTTAGTCATAAATTATGAGTAGCAACATTGCGGATCTAAAGACGAGCAACAAAAAGTTTTAGTCAGCGGTAAAAAATAGCGTCGTATTCATTCACGATGATCCAACATTTTCGATTGGTAAAAAACAATCACAATGGGTATCAAACGTCCTGTAATTTTTCTTATCGATGCAATTAATCAGCGAAATCGTTGTATCTTGTACCTATACATCATTTAATAATTACGACAAAATGTTTGAACCTAAAGTAAATCTGTACATATATTATTTTTAAAGAGATTTATGAGTCATAAATCAAAGAAATGCTGGTGTAAAAAAGTAGAAAATAAATTAATTTTATACGAATAAACACATAAATAAGGATAATAATACGTGACAGATATTTGTGATAATTTTATGCCGGATTATTTTTTGTATTTTAATCATTTAGATATGTGACTAAACTGTAGATGTTGCCATATTGACATTTAGATGATAATTTATAATAATCTAAAAATGTACCATTATCGTGAATATTAATTACAAATATGCTCTCATAATTACACAGGTGTGTCATAGAAACATATGTTTCTAGGAAATTTTATATTATTATAATGTATTCATTACTTAATAGCTAATTTAGACGAATCATTAAGACCAGTTATTGAAATAAATGCGTTTTTGTAAATATGACAAAAAGGATGCAGTTTTAAGTTTATATAATTAAAAATAATAACATTAAGGTAAATGCTAATATTATTTCAAGGATTTTATTCTTTGTCATTTTCCATTAAATATAATTTGCATTTACTGAAATTCAAACTCCACCATATTTATTTAACTATTTTATATATTAAGTTCCAAACCATTAAAACTCCATTCATATATACTTAATTATTTTTAATAATAACACAAAGAATTCCAGGTAAATACAAAATGCGTGGTATTTATAAAAGGCAACATTTACAATTCATAATTATTTACAAATTTGATTAGTATGAGTCATTAAAATAAACACAATGCTAAATTCCGATGTAACGACACATAACATTATGGTGCTAATTACAGTAGTGGGAATTTAGGAAAATTTTGTTTTTATAAATATTTTATACACAGGGTGTAGCGTAAAGAGTGGATAATATGGTGACTGTAGATAGAGGAAGTTAGTCTTACTAGACTCGAAACATGGCTATAAATATAAACATTCAAACGTTTATTAAAGAAATAAATTGTTCTTAATCTGAAACTCGTCTGTACTCGCTATAATTAAGGTTGTGAACATGCCATGGGTATAGGATGTAGCTAGGTAATTGTACCAACTTCGGCAGACTCGCTTTCTGGCTTGTTTCATAATTTACGGTTATTGTGAATTCTTAAAGGCTGATTACTTGATTTGACCAATTGATCGTTACGTTGTTTGCTCGTTGATTAATGTTTGCTATCCGTTACGGAATTGGAAGGCATTTAAGATTATAATCGATAACTCATACTGCGCATTCATTCTATTGTCTATAGAAAGATATAGGTATTTAAAGGTACAAGAAGTTTAAAGAAGCTTTGTTTATGTGGCATAGTTGATGTGTTTGTATAAAAAGGTTTTTAAGTGTTTCAACTGAATAGATACTTAGCTAGATCGTCCATCTATTATTTTAAAATCGTGAGGTAGAGCATAGAGAGAATTTAAAAATTTTAACTGTTTGTATATGTGACATTTAACATTTTACAAAAAGTTATGGCAGACATATGGAGTTAACCAAAGTCAGTATGATGATAATGTGGATACTAATAGAATAATACTAATGTGAATTAAAAATTAAAAAATGCCTATGTTCAGTCATCATTTAAACTAAGACTCTTTCAAAAAATTATTGAAAGAGTCATAGTTTAAACTTTAAACCTATGTTCACAAATTGATGACTGAACATAGGCATTTTTTAATTTTACCAATTACCTACCGTTAAGATTGATTAGTGTCGCATTTGTCGTATCAAAGGATTGGTTAGAAAATTACTATTACACGTAATAACAAATGTTAGAATTTGAATAATAAATTTTTGTCTGTGAAAGTTGAAAAAATTCACACTAAAAAGTAGAAAATAACGTTTATTTAATTTTTGAAAAAATCTATTCAAAATCGGTGCAAAATCTTTTTAAATTGAAAATAGGTAAAGGCACTTCTTTTCCCATTTATAGTGACTAGCTCTGATCTAACTAACCCTTCATGGGTTAGATCAGAGCTAGTCACAATTCAGTCTCAGAATTAGAGTTTAATAGTTATATCTATAATCTATTACAATTAACAAAACAGTAGCCAAACCTTTTCTGTACATTAAATATTTTTCAAAAAGAGTTATATGTTTTTTTTTAATGTATAGCAGGCAAGCCGTTCACCTGATGTCACCTAGTGATTTTACCGATGCGAGCTTATACAACCCCTACTAGAAGTATACTAATATTATAATTAGGAAACATTTGTGTTTTCATCTGTAATGCTTTCACACATAAACTACAGTTAGAAAGCTGGATTTTCACTCAGTGACTGGGCTTATATAGTATTAGCGAAGCCACGTGGAACAGCTGGTAATAAATAAATCGTGTTTTTAATCCACAACAATCTTTAGTTCCTTCTCATTGTCATGTAGTATGTCTGCATTAAAATTTAGGTCACGTATCTCATATCTTAATATATTGCTTAGCAAACTGATAAGGTGCGATTTATTAAAAGCGTCCTACTTAGCAATAGATTTTGTCTCTAGTATATGTACACAAAATCTAAACGGGTGAACAAGTTTTTAGGTGTGCGATAGGCTTAGAATTAAAGGCTTAAAACTCCTTGGTATCACAAAATGCCTTAAATGTTGCCTTAACGCCATGTTGTGGACAGAAAAAAATATTCACTGTATAAATAATATCATTTAATATTCTAAATAATTCATTTGCATTCCATTTTTTGGAAAAATTCAAATTTATTGTTTAGGATATAAAACTACATCTAAGAAAGTTATTTTTAACTTTTCAGTATATAATAAAAGTAATAGTAATTTAGTTTTTTAATCACATTGATTTACAATTGCGCTAATGACATACATAAATTTTATCTGTATAATTAGCATAGAGAAAGGAAAAAATATGCAGTTGTTTAAAACCTCATAAATTATTGCAAGCCATTAAGGTCCTTTACATAATTATTTTAGTCACGTATTGACGGCGACCTGTAATAAAACTGTGCTGGTAATCTTTAAACATGAATCGATTGAAAAGTAACATTTGGGGTTGCATTTGTGAGAGAACGCATTTTATTTATAGATGTCGAAAACTGAAATAGAAAATTGCCTGAGAAGCGCATGCTAAGCCTAAAAGAAATGTAACATTACATTGGACTAGACCATTCCCAGAGTGGTCTATATGGATCCCTAGGGGTCTATGACAACCTGCAAGGGGAAACCTTCAGCGAAAAAAATTTGGAGGTTCATGAAATGAAAATGGGGGACCGCGATAGAGAATCTCCACAAATACACTAAGTCAGGTACGTAGGGGGTCTACCCAACACGGAAAAACACGGCGAGGGGT
Organism: Phoebis sennae; assembly: GCA_001586405.1. Classification (NCBI taxonomy): domain Eukaryota; kingdom Metazoa; phylum Arthropoda; class Insecta; order Lepidoptera; family Pieridae; genus Phoebis; species Phoebis sennae. Next base: position 31,113 of record LQNK01001794.1, on the reverse strand, counting down.
CTACAACACAATAAAGTTTGGGGAACTCTGGACTAGACTAACCTACTCCTACTTAATAATACTAATTGATTTCTCTTACATGGGGACAAAGTGGGTTTTCTCTTAACTTAGATTCGTACCATCATGATATTATTACGCGATGTTCAACATAAATTCGAATACTTATAGAAAATAGTTAAAATGTGAGTGAGAAATTTAAGAAAAACGAAACAATTATTGGCAGGAATGATTTACCCGCATCTCGTTTCCAATAAAAATTTAAATTAGTACACCTGTTTTGAAGAGACTGTTTTTTTTTCTTAATTTAAAGTTGTGCATAAATATGGTAAAATATTCAACAATATTTATAGAAAGTAATAAAATGGATTTTACAATAGGTTTTACACGCAACATCGAATTAATTAAATAAAAACGTTTTATTTTTAATATGAATTTGACAAATTTTTACAGTTTAAAAATAAATCTACAGGTAAAATTTATTTGCAATTTTGTGGAAATTCAATCATAATACAAGTTTAAATAATCTCAAAGTATCGTAAAATTCTTTGATATTTTGAAAATAAATTTTGAGACAAGTAAACAGTAAACTTGAAACGTTGTAACTTGTAAGTTGTAAGTTGTAACCAGGCATGATCTCATGTATGATTATTTTTTCACAACAATTTTTTTACTCTCGGTAGGTACTGAAGTAGCAAATTAAAACGATAAAGCATAAACAAGACGCCCACTAAGAAAAGATGTTATGAATAACTAATTCATAAAAACATATACATTTACTCCTTGGACTGAGGAAATTTGGAGTCGTTATGCTACAAGTTTTGTATTCAATCTATTATGATAAACTAAAGCGTTAGACGATGGCCGAAAGACGATAATTTATTTGAAACTCGAAATCTTTCTCGTTTATTTTTTTTATTGAAAGCCAGTTATTTCTGCTCATGAAATTATACCTACTATCATACTGTCTATATTTAATCGTAACACTTAAGATTCCATTATTACTTTTTCATTCAATAAATGCTGTATTTAATATATCAGTATCAATGTACAATTCTACTTTTAAATTTTTTAATCGAAGACGTCATGTAAATCTTATCCAGAGGAAAGAAAAAAATATTCAAAACTAATAATAATATTTATAAAAACAGGATATCAAGACTTTTCATTTAGATAGAATTTCTAGCTTCAACCATACTGGCAACATTAAATATCACGCTAATAGAACACGTCCATTTAGAGTTCCGTGTCTTATTAAGTTTCTCGCTTATGACAATTAACTTACTATGTTGATAAGTATGTTTCTAAGCAATATAAATAACTTTAAATTATCCGCAAAGACATAATTATATTATACAGTCGACTTCCTCAGAATAAACTATAGGAATGCGACTGTAGATAATTATTATTATTCAACGGAAAAACAAGAATTAAGTTACGAAATAAGTTTGACTTTAAAGGCAAGTGTCCCTAATAAATTCGGTTTTCAATCTTATCAACAATGATGTATTTTCGCGAATAAATTTTACTCATCTCAACTTATAACATAAAGCTGAAGATTATGTTTGTTTCAGCCTGCTAATTTGAAAAACTACTGGCCCCTTATTCATAAATGCGATTCCTATCGGAAAATCCCGAAAATTGGAACGAATTAATACAAATTTTGACAGAAACTTCCGATTTTCAGAACTTTCCGATCGGAAACGGATTTGTGAATAGGGTGCCAGGTCCGATTTGAAAAATATTTGTATGCTAGATACCCTATCAATTGAAGATGGTTAACTATATAATTTTATACTAGAGCCACAGATAATATAATACTATACTAGCTAGAGCTATAAATTAATAGTTAAATAGTTTTGCACAAATTAACGTACAATACTTTGCTATAAAGAACAGTTGGCAGCACCAGTCGTAGCTAATAACTTGTTCAGGTACTTATTTCGTTTCTCGGTTATTTTGCTTGCAAAGTATACGTGACGTCACCTTTTGTTTTGCCTCTACATTTCCGCCGTACAATTCTCGTGACGTTCACATTTAAGAAGCTCCGTGTTCTCATAAAAGAAAATTATTATCACAAAATTCATTAGAAGGATGATGAAATATAACATGAAAAATATTTTTATCATCAAGAGTAGGTAGTATACAGGTAATTAGTGTAAACTGTAATGTAATGTTCGCATGTACGTACATTGTACGCTGGTCTATGTCATATGAGGCATAGTTTATTTAACTATAACTAGTCTCTGCCCGTCACTTCGCTAGCTTTAAATTCGGGGACTGCACATCATTAAAACGTAACACATCAGCTAATCAACCTATAGTTTTTAATTACACAAAATTTCACCAATATCTGTTCAATAGTTGCGGCGAAATTGACCTACAAAAATTCCAACATACAGGAGAACAAACATCCAAATTTTTACATTTATGATATTAGTCAATATATTCAGCTGTTAGTTATAGCCTTGCATATAAGTGATTAGTTAATAGTAGCTAATTTTGAGCGTCCATACGTTAAATTGTAGTGCAAATGTACCTCTATGAAGAAAGTACAAAGATAATCTTGTAATCACTACATAGTATAATAACATTATGCTACGGGAGCGAAGCCGCTCAGAACAAATAATCAACACTGATATTATGAAGAGAAAAGTTTTTTTTTTTCTCCGAAAATACTGGATCAATTTAAATAATTCTTCTACCATTGAAATTTATCTCTATCTGTCTATGATGATCATAGACTATATATTATATATATAGTATATAACATAATGCTCCGGGAAGCTGTAAAGAGGAGCTAGTATTAATTAAGTGTTGTTTACAAAAACATTGTAGTATTGTACCTTATAATTCTCTCAGTACTTGTATACGGAAAAAAAGACAATACAGACGACGTGTTTTTCAATGGACGCGAACGTGTATATTTTTTTCGCAATAACTCAATTTTATGGTTTATTTATAGGTTTTTAATGACTTCTCTGAAGAAATGCAATATTTTTTAATATCAATTCTAAAAAATAGTTTTCCCTAATCATAATATAACAATAAATTTGTTATTATATTATGATTATTTTCATTTGTATTGATTAATACATTACAACACGAGGTCTAGCTCGGTGCGAGCCACTAGAATCTTTATATAATTATTAT
>LQNK01001794.1:12643-27186 GCA_001586405.1 Phoebis sennae | reverse complement strand
TAATCATAATATAACAATAAATTTGTTATTATATTATGATTATTTTCATTTGTATTGATTAATACATTACAACACAAGGTCTAGCTCGGTGCGAGCCACTAGAACATTTATATAATTATTATAGATTTTTACTCTATATAAGTATCTAATCTAACAAACCATGTTAAAGTATTAATGTTGTATTTTTGTCTTAGTGAGAGAAACAAATGATTTGATTTGACTTGAAATTGATAATAGTAATTATCGATTACGTCGGTAGTAAGAAGGAAGACGTCCTTTACTTGTCAAACCGGCCTCTCAGTTCGTAAGGTACGGTAGTTTATTTTGTACTTCTAGCAATATATCCGTAACATGATCTCAGTAATCATACAATGCTTATCATAAATCAAGAGTAATGAGTAATTTATATTTTATTTCTTTATTTATTTGTTTACAAGCGTTTTTATATCCGTGTCAGAAGATACAAGCCGATTGAGTTCTTAAGTAATCGTGATTTTTTTGTTGTTGTTTATTTTTGTCAGTTGTTTTTGTGGCCAGTGTTTATTTTGTAGTTATTTGTTGAATATCAAGGTAAATACTTAACTAGATAACTTAGTATGCAACTTAACGACTGACCTTGTGCATGTCGCTATTAGTAGTTTTTATTACTCTTTACTTTTCTTTATTGTCATAAACATTTAAGTTTGTTTATAATGTAAAAAAGGAGCTCAAAATGTCAGCTGATTAGATACAATTTTCAAAATATTACTATCGCAATTAAAATGTAATATTCATACAGAATACAAACCGTTAATTATCCCTCTGGGTGCAGCGTTTTATAATCCATAATCGATAAGAGTTTCAACTTTCCAGAAAAATCACAAGCCCAGTGAACATTTCCGCAAAACACAAAACAATTCGAAACTATGAACTCGATACACGATATCCGATAAAATGTTTATTTTCACTTGTTACTCGAGCCGGCTGCGCTATCGATCACACCGGTTTTATTATTTTCACGAATTTTATAACGCGATACGCGCGTGGCACACGTGCTCCCACTGCGACCAGCTACCTCGGAATACGCGTCGACGAAGACGATACTTGGCCGAAGAAAAGCAGCATCAGATTGTACTTCCTTTCTTCCATGCGATAATTGCTATGGGAAAACTTAACAATAGAGCCCGCGAATGAATCAATCATCCGCTTGTATTGTCTGCCAGCTGCCTGAATGCACCTGTTCAATAGTTATTTTGCACTTGCAATTGGCTATATTTTATCCGCAGTACGATATACACGACTTGGCTTGCGACCCATTATTAACTAATTAGGTGTAGAATGGTGAAATAGTGCTAAGTATCTAGTTAGCACTAATGTATAACGGTAAACCGCAATGTATTTAAGCGTCGTTGTACAATCAATTCAACAGTATTCTGCTTTTCAATCTTATTTTTTGTTATAAATTATAGAGCGTCTCTGATTACGGTTGAATTTTGTTGTATCATCAAATTAGCCTGCCTTGATTATACGAAAATAACTAATTTTATCATCATTGCCATGAATATAAACGTATATGTACATAGTAACAAACATACAATTACATTTTTTTAACTATAATACAGTTGAGTTATTTGCGTAGTATGAAAAATTGTTTACTTGTGTTTTTTATATATTAAATTACAAACATTATGTTAAATACATATGAAATTGATCTTCACGGTTTGAGAGAACTTAAATTTAATTATATGATTATTTTCTAATAATCATGTTTTATCAATTGTAAATTGTATAAGTCCATCAGTCAGTAGTTTCAGACTACAGTAGTTATTTCTTATAAGAATAATATATTGAAAAGCCATGAAATTCCAAAACACTTGTTTTCTAGAGCGGTGTGGAATCTTTTGATTTTCTTCGGTTTCGTTATGCGTATGTCAGTTTGTATGAAGGTACACGGGACATCTTTTGTTTACAAATTAAATACAAGGTTAAAATATCATTTGTATTTTTATTTACCCTTTGGAAGCATTTAGGACAATATAAAACAATTAGGACAGGACAAACAATTACATCTGTTATGTAATTGTTTGATTTGATTCTTACTTATATATGCTATGGAGCAAACGATAAATGTGTCATTATACATAATGCCCGGGCAATGTGAATAACTAGCTATCAGCCCCCGGCTTCGCCCGCGTGGCCTACAAAATTCTGTACTTTGTGGGTTTTCGAAGTAGACGTGGTATGACAATTTTTACATATTTAGAAACGTACGTTTGTGAAAATCTCATTAATAAACTTCTATTTTAAAAGAACTATCCAATAATTACGATTTAATAACTGTTATTTTAAATTAAATATAACAAGAGTGTGTGACTTTGTCAGTGACACTAAGACTAAAACACAATTACAAGATTAATGATGTTTACACAATTACACCTTCTGGTAACATATTACATATGCATTGACCCACTAGCCTTTTATACCATTAACATATTTGGCCGCTAATATTTACTTTTCTCTCATGTAAGATTCATCTTGTTAGGAAAAGTATTGCCTTATAATGGAAGCAAACTAGTTAGTTACAGAAGTCAAACTTAATACAAAGAGCGCTCGAGCGTTCACGGGATATTTGATTTTTAAGTATACTCACCAACACCATACTTTCGGGTTAGTATCTACTATCTAGTAGATATTTATTTTTATATTTTTTTCACTTAACTTAACTTCTTCTAATATGTTTAACTCAATTTTGGGTTGGACACTCTGCTTATAACTACGTAGGTACTATATATTTTTAAATACTTAAAATGTTCTTATTAGACTTTGTAGTTGAAAAATATTGCTACAGTAAAGTTACTATATAAACGTTCAACAAATTTTAATATGCGGTGACGTGAAATTTTAAATTTAAAATAATTTAATATAAAAAACGCTAATTATAAAATATATTCATCAGTCCTTATTTTATTCTACACAAAAAATTCGAGATAAATAATTAATACTGATTTAAAAGAGCATTTGAATTGAATTTTGAGCGTAATTAAGTGTAAATATTGTTGGAGCAAAAAAAATAAAATAAATGGATTTAAACTACCTATAACAAAAAAAGAGTTCATCTTCCTGTACAAATTAGAGTTGTAAATTTTAATCCTTTTCCACGAGTTGCCACGAGTGACCTGTATACGCTATTCATTTGGTTATGAGTATCTTAATTAATTTTTATTGATAAAAAGAGCAAAAAAGAATTCCAATGTAGCCATTTAAAAAAAAGATTATACGAGGCTCTGCCCGCGAATTAGCTCGCACCAAATTCAGATGAAAGGTACCTAGTCTATTACATACCCTATCTTCTTCAAAATACGTCCAGTAATTGAGGCGTGATTAACACACAAACATCGCATATTCGCATTTATATAATGTTAGTAGGATTATTCTCACAATCTCTATTAATATTATATATTTACAAGTTTGTTTCTTTAACGGGCTAGTATTCACAACCACGGGATGATGATTTGAAAAAATCATTTGATAAGCAGGACTTTGAGGACGGCTGGCTATTTAGTAAGTATTATAAACCGTATAAACCCGGATAAAACCGTAAGGTACAGCTAGTCAATACATGAAGATGTTTCGTCAGGGGTGGTACTGTACGTAACAAGTTGCACCCCGATTCTTCTCCCCTATTTGCAAATAATGCCTGTGGTTTCAAACAGATCTCTATAAGCCCCCATTAAAAAAACAGACGCATTCTTCACGTTCTAATTTTTATGTACTTTTGACCGTTTATGTTTGAAATAATTGCGGATGTTAGCGAGTAAGGTCAATTACAGCCTCCGGAGTATTACAAAAAACATGTTTTATTGCTTTGTTAAATAGCCAAAATGGAGTATTTTTACTCAATTTGATTATTAGAATGTCGGCGACTAGATGCAGTATTGTTTCCGGACTTCTGAACCGCCTTGAAGTGAAGTAGGAAATGTTTACCTAATAAATATTTGCAATTACTGGAATGCATGCGCATATTATGTTAATAGTGTTTATCTTCTCCGAGTATTAAATCCAATAAGAAACTTGTCTTTTTCTGAATGACTTCATTTAATTATAAATAGTGGGGTAGTTTGGGTAAATGTGACTGATGTCACAAACGGATGGTTCTTATATTATATGGTAGCTGTATAGCACATTCTTGGAATAGGTTATGACTCAGCTGTATACCACCGTCCGTGTCATAAGGAGGGACTGTTCTTCCTTTGAGTTCTTTTACTGTGACAGCGCTACTGAATTAAATAAACCGGGGCTTAAATCCTCATACATCTTGTTTAACGCAAAAAGATAATCACCTCTACTTAATATTGAGGTAAAATAACCTTAATATAGATACTAATTTTATATTATTCTTTATTGTTTCAGATAAAATGGCAGAAGAGCCGGATTGTGTCAGTAAATATTTTGATGAGAACCGTCTTAGTGCAAGAAGTCCAAACAAAATATTATTATCACCAGCAAAAACTTTGGATAGTTCTCTAGATTTGAGTCAACAATCAATGGGCTCCGAGACAGACGGCCTCAGCTTATCTCAGTTAACAATACAAGAACCGGACCCTTTGAACATACAGCCATTCTTTAACATCACACCGAGAATTATGCCCGAATCACCGCACTATATTATTGAGGAAGAATTCTCTCACAATCCTTGGGCGATGCTAGTCGCTACTATCTTTTTAACCAAAACATCCGGTAAAACTGCTAGACAAACTATAAAAAGCTTTTTTGAAGAATATCCAACACCATACCACGTGATAAGCGATTGTCCCGCATCTTTAGAGAGATATTTCGAAAATTTAGGGCTAAGGAAACGTGGTCAGATGATTTGGAAGTTGAGTTATCAGTTTGTTTCGTCAAAATGGCGACGGGCGAGCGACTTATGCGGTATAGGGAAGTACGGTGAGGATGCATACAGGATGCTATGCTTGGGACACACGGATGTAGACCCTGATGATAGGTATTTAAGGTTGTATTTTGATTGGCTGCAGCGACACACACAGTTTATGGAGGACAACGGAGTTGTGGACAGTGAATTTATATTAGACGATCCCGTTTTGAAATACTATAGAATTACATTGAGAAACTATTTTTAAATAGCCCCTCTGGAAAAATTATATAATTCTATATACACTTACTACAGATAATGTTTATCTTAAAAGACAGTGCTATGAAAATGAAAAAATTATACGTGAATATATATTGTAAAATACATAATTGATAGTGATTATTTAAAATTATTTACAATTAAGTCTGTAAATATAAATTATCTTAAATTATATTATATTCTATACCTGAAGAAAATATGTCATCACTACATAGTATAAAACAAAGTCGCTTTTTCTGTCATGTGTCATGTTGTATGTCCCTATGAACGCTCAAATCTTTAAAACTACGCAACGGATTTTGATGCGGTTTTTTTTAATAGATAGAGTAACTCATGAGGAAGGTTTTTATCAGCATTGCACCCGTGCGAAGCCGGGGCGGGTCGCTAGTATGTTATAAAATCCTAATAGCTTGCATTGATGTACATATCTGCATGCATTATTATATTTAATATTTTGCTCATAATATTTACGTTTTAAACAGTTAAGACAATAATATTTTATATACATATTTTTTATTTTTGAGTGCAATAAATGTTATTAATGTGTGGACAGATATCCGTATACTAATAAATCAGAAAATAGTAAATGTCATATTGTGAATATGTTATTATCATAAATAAATAATAAAATAATCTACTGCGTTTTACATTCTTGTTTTTTTTTCTGTATACTAGGTAGGTAATGATGACAAATTTCAGACAAACAATAATATAAGTATTATGTAATAATAACATATTACATAATAGAACTATGTACACACCATTAAATTCAAATGATCATCGTGTGAAAAAACTTCTTTGTAAGACCATTATTTAAGAACACCAATGAGTAGGCTATTTAACCCAAAGCTAGGGCAGAGAAGGCTCGTGGTGTATATAGGTATTAGGTAAATACTAAATTAGAATATAAGAATATAATATTAGTGTGGATATACAGCGCGCAATAAGAAAATTATGTTTTACTAGTCAGGGACTAGTTCTACATATTTAATAGTTATCATTTTGCAAAAAATATGGTAAAGTAAGTTTATCAATTATCGACCTGTGACGACGTTGAAATTTTGATGATATTTTCATTCCAAAGGCCCCAATCTTAATTGCTTTAAGCCTGAAAGCTAATTAATAATAATTAGTATCACCTACATAAAAAATCAAGCAAAAACATAATAATCAAAAATTGCTCATCCTAAACTTACAGGCTATGTGATATTTACAAAACTTAAGATCCGACATTCATAGAGTAGGCATTTTAATAAAAAATAATTATTTGTGTAATACAACATGAAGGCGAGTCCAAAAAGCCAAAGATCTGAATCTCTGGCTTCAGTCATATCAATAATAACCTAATAAAATAAATAAGATGCATAACAATGATTAAAACTAAAAAGGGTTTATTTTAAGTTAATATTTTAATAAGTTTTATAATAAAAAGTAGGCAAGTACATTTGGTTGCAATATGCACCTACTTTCTACCTTTCACTTAAAAATTCATGTTGAACGTGAAATTAGCAAATTTGTACAAAGGGACTGAGCACTTCGATGTTTATGTTTTACTTAATTATTTGGTTCATTTGCAGTTATATTAGGTACATGAATACTTAGCCTAGCTGATAACTAGTTTAATATGGTACAAATAGCTTAACACTAAATTAAGAAAGAACGAGCACTACATGGAAATTATGATATACCTACGATATCTTAAAAATTATAAAAGGATATAGTTTCTATTGAATATCCAATAATGCCCATCAACTGTATTAAATGTATCAAGTTTTACATCAATCATTTCATATTTTTACAGTTCGTCATTCATTTTATAACCTCACTTTTGGTTTATGTACTTAACGACCTATTAAAGTTAATTTTCCTATGAATGTGCAAATAATAAACGGTATCGGTACGTATGTAAATATTATTATAGTAAAAGGGATCTACATATTTAATAGACAAAGTTTAGGAAGACCATGATCAATAATTACTATTAATAATTTTCATGTAAAACCAATGTCTGATCAACTGATTGTATAAATTTGAATGAAAATTGAATTTTTGTGTATAAATTACTCTAAAATCGATAAAATGGATATTGATGATTGGTTTATATGCAGTTTAGCTTGAATTAAGTATGCAATTTAATTTTACGATAAATTTCCATGTTACACTAAGGTACATTATATAGTACCTTACTTACAGCCAATTTTTATTATATTATTTTCAATAATTGTATCAAATACGAATTTAACGGACATTTTAATTATCATAAACGAACCTTCATTGTGCGCAGGTAGTGAAATTACATATTTTTATTTAAATATTTAAAAAAAATACTCTTGATTTCATATATAATTTTTAAGAATTTTGAGCATTGCTCGATTGGTATCGGCCGTATCTGTGAAACAACAAATTAGTATATAAAATAATATAAAATATATTAAATACACCTAAAAAAACTAAAGTAGTAAACCTCTTAAAATACAAACTAATTATTCGTGTCAGCTGTTACTTCTACTTGTGAGATACATCATTCAATGCCTACATATTATATTTACGCGTATGGATGTATGCGTTTTAAGTATTTTATTTTAAAATTGATTTTTAGTTTTACACAAAGTCGTGTAATACGATAGTATTGTTATATGACAAAATTAATTGAATATACAACTGCTAGAAGGTCCATATAAAGGAAAGTGTTGATAAGTATTCCATAAAAATAAGACAAAGGAGTTCTATATTGTAAGCTTTAAAAATAAATTGTAGTTGTTGTGACTTGTGGAAATATGTAAATGGAGGAAGATGGCCCTTTTTACCTGCCGAAGAGAGTGCCGTTCCGTTCGGTAAACGTTAGCAAATATTCGTATGGCAACATTTGATAGCAATAAATCTACAAAATAATTGCAGGTAATTTATATTAACAAAAATCATTACAATCAGCGTTTATATGTAATGTATTATATACGATACAATAATTCGATTTTTATATCGTTTTCCAATAGCAATTAAATACATTAAATAGCTAAAATATTACATAAATATTACATAGCTACATAACTAATACAGTACGAACATCATAATATATACTCTAGTATTGATAATATAAAAAAATAATACAAAAATTAATAATATTAAGGTAGATAGGTAATATATAAATGAGGTTTAGAAAATAAACAAAGAATTTTAGAACTAATTAAAAATGTTCCATGTCTGTATAATACAATGGACATTATTATTTAGTTATTAAAACAGTAGAAGTAAAATGAAGAATTGAAAATGAGTTTATTGTTACAAACACTCTATTACAAAAGCTAAGTACTGGACCCCCAGCTGAGATTACGCACCATTCCTATATCTTACTACTATGTCATTGAAAATATGACACATACCAAAATTATTGACTTTGTTAGGATAGTTCTTTCAATATACTTATTAAAAGATTAAATATATACATATAAGTAATATATTTAATACTTTGTATTTGCAACGTTCAATCATCATTAAATATGTGTTTATCAAGCCTTATCTATCATTAATTTCACTATACGAATTCATTACGAGATGGAAATAACAAAATGCTTTAATTATTTTAGAAAAAAATGCTTTAATTATTTTTACAAATTAATATTCACAAGAAATTTACATGAACATATTTATGTTATTGTGGCATAATTACCCAGAGATAATGAACCAAATAAAATCTAACTATTACAAATTAATTACGTGTTTTTTGTTCTTAATGGTAAGTGATTTCATTGGGATTATTTCATTAATACTTAGTCTCCGGCGATAATTGAAAATATATACCAAGGAGACACAGAAATTGCAAGCTAATAACAGAAGCTTCTAAATGCCTATTCTGTAGTCTTCTATTTTTTAGATACTCTTGTATAGACTTATTTTCATTATTTATGAGCTATATCGCGTTTTGAATAATTGGATATTGTGAAGTTGGAACCGAATGACGGAATTAATGTGGCCAAGATACAAATATTTAAGCTTCGCGCTTTTGTGTTTCATAAATAAACCAATGAGGCGCTGAGTGTAATACCAACCTTTAAAACGTGGACAGAGTGATTGCTCTTTGTATTGTTGGCAGTAGTGTCGTGTGTGGCAAATGGTGGATTGCGTTACTTTTTCTCGTGCTCCGTGTAAAATATTTACGTAAAATAGTGTTCATTTTGTGGTGCAGTGTTTCTGACTTACAGAAACATGTCGGAAACACTGCCGAATAATAAGAAACAAGTTCCAAGGCAGCTGGTGAGTGTTTATTGTTAAATTTTTACGTATTTAGTCCCGGGTGACGCCATGGTGGCTTTATCTGGGATCACGTAAACATGAAATGGTGCATCGCTGCATCGTGTATCGATTTATGTAAGTCAAAGGAATAAGTTTGAATTTGTTATGGTTGTATATTCTAATAAATAGTAAATATTTCGTGTGTGTCATCGTGCGGAGTTTTTTGAGATCACGCCGCAAGTTTAAAACGCGGCGGCCGTATGTATTCGCGCATGCGAAGAGGTGTCAAAATCTATAATAGTTTCGGAGATCGCAGCACTGCGATGTAGCGAATGTGACAATGAGCGATATGCGGAGAGCGGTAGCGACGTCTTCGTCGAAGCATACCTAGCAGGCATCTGGTAGGGACGAAGGCGTTTCCCTCCCGCTTTTAGCGGAGGGCAGGCGGCCTGGGGCGTGCGCCGTGCGACCACACGTCAAGTCCGAACTCTTGATTAAGACTCCGCTCGTAATCTAGTTTACTACTTAGATATAAATAATCTGCTTCGGAACAATTACAAAATATCGGTCAAAAGACAATTAACGAAAACATTGTATGAATTATATGGCGATGACTGATCATAATTTTATAATACGCGTTTACCGCATGAATAAACTCTTTGTTATTTACTAAGGCGCACTACCTTTAGAACGAAAGTTTATATTGCTACACGATCCTCTATCAAGTAGCATTATATGCATTTACACTTGAACAATTGGCCTTGGGTTGCCTTTAAAAATGTTACCTATATGATTGTCTCTACAACAATCCAGTTTTACACAGTAGCTTGAACAAAAATGTTAACTTTAATTGAAGACTAATTAAAAAATGGTTTTTAATTGTATTTAAGTCTCAGAAACTTTTTTTTAAATATTTGGACATAGGATCATTAACACATTAATTATGGAATATGTAGGGAGAAGATAATATTGTTCAAGTAAAATGTACTTATTATTTGTGGGCATTATGTTCCTGTATTATATTATTTTTATGAGTAACTTTTTTAAACAGATCAAAAAGGATTTAAAATAAAATACGACAAATAAAGAATGATTTTTGTCTAGTCAAGGGAAATTTTGATTCTGTGAGGTTCATTAAATTATTATCGGAATAGTCTATTAATGTGATGTTTAATCAATGAATTTACATGGCTCCCAAGTTCTTGGTGCCTGTTATGTTTTCATTTATTATGTGAATTAAAATGTTAATTCAGCTCTATTTATTCTCGCTATTCTCTGACCAAATCTTCTTAAAGTCGTGCAGAAGACTGATAGTAGATGAAGAAAAGGAAAAACAAATTCAGCTCTATATCTTATTTCTTGACTATATATAAGTTTACTAACCTTACATTAATCCAATTATTTAAGGTTTTATATTATTATATAGTTTGAATGAAATATTGTTATAATTTTATTAATTTACCTCACCAGCGTGAACGCAAGCAGCGCAAGCTTTACTCTGATGAGTGGGCTCTCGGTGATGATGAGGCAGAAGGAGGAAGGGGCTTTTCCCTCGCTGACAAGCTGGAGAGCCCCAGGTTTGAGCATTCCGGAGCTGTGCTGGAGATGCAAGGCACTGATCTCACTATATCGTACTTGCAGAAGAATGGATTCACAACCCCGCTACTGTTTAAAGATAAAGCAGGCCTTGGATTACGGTGAGTCTAATATTTAAACGCTTGATTCATGTCAAGAAATATACATCACTGATATTATCAACCAATTTATAACCAAACTGAAATTTTGTGTCTTTTGCATGGTTACATTTCTATTTGAGTATGCTCATAAAATCTAATGTGCATAAGCAAATGTATAGGTACCTATTTTAAGTTTTTTCATTGGGTTTATGCTTGTTAATAATGTAGATTTCTTCAGTTATATCATTGAAGGCATATGAGAAATATAATACAATAGGTTATTGCTTACGATGTAGAGTAAGTTTATAATGTACTGACTTTTTTTATGAAATACACATACATATGTTGTTTAATTTTAACTGACTCGACATATAAGTATGGTTTGTTTTAAGGCCAGTTATAATAAATAATCACTTATATCCGTGAATGTTAATAGCTGAGCAATGAAGTCATATGAATAAATATTAAATATACAATTATATTAATCCTAATAAATAATCATCTATTATAACTTCAATAAAAATTTCTAGAGCATAAATTGAATTGAGTGCAGTTTATTCACCGCTTTTATATTAAATGTGGTTAAAATTGAATTTCATAGAGAATTTAAATAGTATTCCGGTGATTTTTTAGTCATGGCTATTGACTCCACAACTATGTTTTTCTAGACTCTGTTGATAAAAATATCATAAAATTTTCGTAGATGCAATATGACTGAGATGGTGTTCCTTTCAAATGATTTTTCAATTTTGTTAGGGTTATTTCATCATTACAACTGACCCAAAAAAGTGATGCAAAAAAATGAAGAGTGCATTTTAGTTGGTTTCGATTCCCGGATGTGGCAAGCAAATTTTCGAAAATTTTTGGATGCAGCTTCTTTCTTTTTCAAAATGAAGGAATGTTTTCTTTGAGTAAACATTTTATCAACTTTATCAAAAAGTGCTTTCCTTCATCAGGTGACATAACAAATTTCTTTGTTATTTGTTAGTCCTAAGAAAGAGAGTGAAGTCATTCACAAATCAATGGTTTTGATGGGACATACCACTGTCACAGTATTGTATTTTGTAGTGTGAAGTTAGCTTCTGTTTACTAACCAAAAGCTCACGCGTAGTTATATGCGTAAGAAACTCTTCAATAAGCGAAGCACAACTGCTGTGTATTGTAGTGTGTTTGTGTATTGTACTGCTGTAGTGTGTTTTTAATAAGCCCTATGAATCCATAAAGGTTAAGCTGTATGATTAGTAGCATAGCTCTGCCTATTCAATTGTTTTGAAATTTTATTAACATGACTTTAGCTTGTCTATGAATTTAAATTACCACATTAAAAACTATTGCTTACAGTATACGCTATTTTTTTTTTGCAATTTAACACATTTTTAAACGATTGCTTTCAATGTAACTGCGTGGTGATAAGGATGACAAAATTCAAAATAAACAAATTAGGAGTCAAATATCTGACCAGCACTTTTCGTAGCATAAAAAAAATACTATAATTATTCTCAAGTTAAAGATACAGTTATAGACCTTCTGATAGATAATTTATATTTAAAAAAATAAATAAATGGAAAACTAGATATAACATACGTAACATATGTCCCTGGAATACCTACAATTATACAAGTTCGTACATTATCAATATAATTAAACTACATATTATTTATTCTTACTTACCAATTCATTAAGTCATTCATTTCAAACTCGTAAAAACCTTACATGAATTGTGAATTGGGAGTCACCCGCTTTGCCAAGTTGCATTTTGTTTAGTTGCTATTATGACAATTAGGGTTACCAGTTACAAGGCTGAATTATTAAAATTCGACGTTCGTTCTCTCCTGGGACTCTAGGCATTAAAAATGAAATCTAATGGATGTTTCATTATTTGTACTAGACACAGCCAACAGCTTATAGAATAAATAATTATGTACAATACAAATAAAAATTATTTTTTCTAATTCTTCAATAACAGGCGTGCAACAGCATTAACTATTTAATGTGGCATGTTTATTTTTATAAAAATGTGATTACATTAACGATATAAAAAAACAAAAATGACCTCTTACATAACAAGAACCTTAAATATAACTGTCGCCTCTCTTGTCTCAACAAGATCTATAATTTAGGTCTTTTCTCGGGTTTCAAAAACAACATCTGTAAAAAAGCATTCAAATCGGTTCAGTGCTTTTAGGTGTGAAGAGACAAACAGAGATACTTTCGCATTTATAATAGTAAACCAGGTAGTAAAAACGAAGACAATGTCGCGGTAACAACTAGTATAATATCTCGGTTTAAAGCTCTCATATAAATGCTGATAAAGCAGGCAGATAGCAAAAAATACTTTATCATCAACCACAAAGACTACATTTTATACTAGTTGGGTCCTGCGGTCCCGCCCACGCGTTGAACAAATGTTTATCATAGTGAATGGGCCTGTATTGTTATATTTATATTATATTTCTATGCTTACATACTGTATATATTCTGAAGCAGCTTTCTACTAGTTCAAAATACGGTTGTCAACTTTTTATATATATAAAATTAATAAAACAATTACTAGGGAAAAATGACCATATTATATGCGAATACATTATTTTTATAATTATTTTATGATCAAGTAGACCGATTTTAAATTAAAAAGATACGATATAGATTAACTGTTTAAATCCTATGGTTGGCAACACTTGTCGAAATATTTAAAATATTGAAATGCACAGACTACAAAATTACAAATAAGTATAAAAAATAACCATAACATTTTCAATTCATCAAAATGCAAAGCTAGTTTCATATTTAATTTGCTAAATCTATATTAAGTTTATAATTACACATAGTTCTGAAATGATTCAATCAAATTAATTAGCCTTAAGGTTATTAATTCCTTTAAACCGAATATCTCTAACACGTCATTTCGTGTCGGTGTACAATATAAATTGTATCTGAAAAAACTGCTGCTTAAACTTCAATAAATGTACAAAAACTGTTACGTTCTATTTAACATTAAGAAAGTTAGACATTTAATGCAAAGAAACTGTCCCAGTACTAATTTGGAACCTTTAATCTGTACAATAAAACAGTAACCAGATCATTTCTGTATATTAAAAATTCTTTAAAAACAGTAATTGCTGATATGGGCGTTTGTAGACCACAAAATAATGCTTATTATTTTTTTCTGTTTATCGTCTTGTTTGTATATGCGTCAGTAACGAAAAAGACGTACATATACATTTATATAATGATAGGCTTTTATTTGGGACAACTCATAGGCCACATATTGGTTGAAAATATGAAATTGGATTGAAGTAGTATCTTTGGATAGGTCTTCAAAAATTAAATAGGATTTTTTGTAATACATTCCGGTAGTTCTTGAAAATCATCTAAAATTACATGTTGTAAAAAATAGATAATTGTCATTTAAACTTTCTTAATACAGTAAAGAAATCTTAAAGTAGTATAATATGTTTGTTAATTGTTTTAAAACTTCTTGAAAAGTTAAAATAAAAGTATGAAATGTA
>LQNK01001794.1:0-11172 GCA_001586405.1 Phoebis sennae | reverse complement strand
GTAATACATTCCGGTAGTTCTTGGAAAATCTAAAATTACATTTTGAAAAAAATATTATAAAAATAGATAATTGTCATTTAAAATTTCTTAATACAGTAAAATGAAATCTTAAAGTAGTATAATATGTTTGTTAATTGTTTTAAAACTTTTTGAAAAGTTAAATAAAAAGTATGAAATGTAAGTTGATTTATATCAGTGTACTCTTAATCATTTAATGTGTGTACGCATTTTTTTATTTGTTTAGATAAAGCGGAAATTCTATTATACAATCGCGTTTTATGTATACTATTTTTTTGCCATCCTAAATAGATGTTTTCGCTACATGCAATACTTTATTTACATATTAATCTTGTAATACAGATAATATTTTCCGCAATCCTAATATAATAAATTTTACAAGATTAAAAAAAAATAAAGATTGTAATTTATTATGTAGGTAATATTTTGAAAATTGGTAATATTTGAATATGATGATCCATTTAGGCTTCCAAGCCCGTGTTTTATTTCATAAGAGTTCGTAGACAAACGAATTTCATCAAAACTAAGTCATATCGAGGTGATCGAACTCTTTTATTTATTTCTAATTAGCACTTCAACTGGGGGAAAAGTTTTATTAAATTAAGTCTAGTATTGGTATTGGTGTAAAACTATAATTTTAGTAGAAGACGATGGTGTGCAGGATAGATATTACATTTTTATAGTCGAACTCGAGGAGAAGGTAAGCTTATATTAATTGGTAGTCACGTATGATGCAATGAATAAGGTATTAATTTTTTAAAATTAAAAAGTTGGGTGTTTGGATTTTTATATGTTTGAATGTTTGTGTGAATCACGCCACAACTATTAAAACGGAAACGGATTTTGATTAAATTTCGTATTCGTATAGTATATTAGCTTGATTAGGTGATAGGATACTTTAGCTATATATAGACACAGATTTCTACGCGCAAGCGAAGCCGCGAACAGCAGCTAGTTTATTATATCCGATTCCTTTTTTTAAGTCCTACTATAGGAAATAGAGCATACAAAAGCATTGGCATTTACTCAATCCCACATAACATTCTGAAGCACCGTTTGTGTTAGTTTAATATAAGGAATAATTTAATTTGCAACGATAGATAACCTTTAAAGGACCCTGAGTTCACCAGTTAACAACCCCCGCGTAGTTTCCTGTAGAAATTCATACATCTAGTTCACCCAAGTGCTATTTTTATATTTAACATTCCTTTCTTGTATATATTAACTAGCGGTGCCCTGCGGATCCACCCGTGTATGTACTAATATCCTTGGCCTACTTCCTGTTATAATATTATAAATGTGAAAGTTTAAATGTTTGTGTGTTTGATTATGTATTCATGACTCCGTTTATGAAAAAAAACTATATATAAAAATTCAATATAATGTCTCTATTTTATCATTAAACAAAGAGCTTTATTATAAGAGATCATAACCTGGAAAGTATATTTTCCTGTATAGATTTTTATTACCTGTCTATGAATCATAGTTGGTATATTGATTTGAAATGTGAGATATTGAAACTAAAATAAGATTTTTAACACAAATACAATAATATCGGTTATTATGCAACACGTTTTCCTCGTGAATGATTAAAATCATTTGTTCCGAACACATTTAAAGTCATCTGACTAATTTTAGAGACTCGAAAGAATTATAATACACATAGCGTGTTTGACATAACATTTCACGTGACTTGACCATCACTCGCCCCATATAATCTTGGTTTGTATTATGTAACATTGTTAACAGGTATAAAAGAAACGGTTGTATGCAGCAAATAAATTGAGTAAGCTAACATTTTACCTCTGTATACTAGATATAAAAAGGGAACGTTTGTAATGTTTTTACACAAAAACTGCTGGACCGATTTCAAAAATTCTTTCAGTGAGTGGCACTGGCTATATGATTGGTCGGTAACGTTTTTAATGTAAAGAGTGAAATATTAAATTAAAAATCATGGCGCACGCCCACTATTTTTTCACCTAACAAATATATGTATAAAAATAAAATTCATATTAATAAAACATATTCATTTATTAATTTCAAAATGCTGTTATAACCTATGCTAGTGAGTTACTTAATTAATATCGAAACGGTATTTGACGATAGCATTTACGTTTTTAATTTTTTGTCTAAATTATAATAGTATAAGGGCGCACTGGTGATCTCTGGGCTACATCGCATCGTTATAATTGTAGCTTGTATTCATATGAATATCAATCTCTATTTCCCCAGACCATAGCTTCACGCGTAAATGGCTGGCTTTTTTCATGTATTTGTTATTGTAAATAGAGATCAATATAGTTACACCCTTGCTGAATACTATGAAAAAGCTTGTAGAGGAAATATGGAAAAGCGAAATAAATTATTCATTTCCATTTGACCTTTATGAGGTATACCTATGCGTGGAAATGTTTTGTTATTGAATCGCTAGGGGTGATTCGACGAAGAATTCTGTAGGCCAGGGATGAGACCCAATGGCACGCGAAGTTAGGTTTGGGCTCGTCACTTGTTCGGAAATTCATTATGAAATAAGAAAAATACTGAAGGTATATTATGACGAGCGAACGGGAGTGATCCTATACTATCTTCCTGTCTTGCTATCCTAGTATTTATTTTCCCAATAATCGCAAAGTCAAAATGATTTGCTGACACGTGTATGCAAAAATTCAACTTTTTTCTAGGAAAAATGACACGTTGATGCAAAACGCCTTCCCTGCAATAGGCTATCTCTGTTACTCTCATAAAGTTGGATAAGCATGGCATGAACGTCGCAACCTTTGAATGTAAGAATTTTCTCGTCTATAAGTGTTAAAGGAATTTTAAAAACTCGAAAGTTGCAAACCACTCATGTTCGTTTTTGTCGTTTATTAAGTACAACAGGGCATCGCTTACAATCTATTAGGTAGGTTATGGACAATCAACTCGTACCTTTACAACACTAAATAGATGGGAAAAGTTAAAATACCTAGGTACATAGACACACCATCAAACGCATAAAATTTACGTTCAGAGTGGTCCGATGTAGTCCGAGATATCGTGTCGGTGAATGGTGTCTTCGTGTGCGTTGCGAACGCGTCCAATCTGGTGCACTCTCTCTTCTTTCACTCTCATAATTCGATGGAACGGTATACCGACACAACCGTAGAAAGATCAGGCGTAGGACCTTTACGTGCTCTCCGAGGTACGGGGGTGCTCCAGTACCGCCAACTTCTAGACTCAGGGCTGCCACTGAGCCTTTTTGTTAGAAAAATCTCCATAACATTTATTTTTTGCCCCACCCAGGAACCAGAGACCCCTCGGTCTGTAGCCAAAGATGCCTAGACTAACAAGGCAGTCAACGTTATTATACACGTAATCGATCAGCATGAGATACCGAGCTAAAACAATTTAACTTGTTGCGACACTGCGATGATTTGAAAGCCTCTCTTGTCATTGACGAAGCGATGTGGATATTGTAGCGAGAGTCGTGCCTTATCTCACACAAATCTTATAAGTTCAACTGTAAGGATGGAATCTGTATAGGTGAAGCCTGAGATAATACATTAAATGAAAAATAAAAGTCATTAAATTAAATTAAACGTAAAATGTTTTACAGGAAATGTAAAATGTATACCGAATGGTGTGTACTTTATTTTTACTAATTCATACTTTGTTTGTTTGAATAGGCTCCGAAACTACTGGGCCGATTTGAAAAAATCTTTTACTATTGGAATCCTACGGTGAATGTAGGGTATAATATAACATTAGTGATAAATATCTGTATTGTATACGAGATTTTATCAAAATACGTTCAGTAGTTGCTGCGTGATCGAAACTCGGAACATCAAACATTCAAACTACTTTTATAATATTAGTAAGGTGTTTAAACTGCCTCGTTGGTCTAGTGGTTGCATCTTTGACTACAGATCGAGGGGTCCCGGGTTCGATTCCCGGGTGGGGCCAAAAAAAAAATGTTATTAGGATTTTTCTGACAAAGAAATCATAGTAACAGCCCTGAGTTTGGAAGTTGGCGGTGTTGGAACACCCCCGTGCCTCGGAGAGCACGTAAAGCCGTCGGTCCTGCGCCTGATCTCTCTCCCGGTCGTGTCGGTCTGCCGTCCCATCGGGTTATGAGAGTAAAAGGAAAAGAGAGTGCATCTGTGTTCGCGCGTACACTTGTGCACTATAATATCTCCTGCGCAGCTGGCTAGTCTGTTGAGATTGGCCACCATGGCCGAAATCGGTCTGGGGAGCTATAAGGTGTTTAAATTTTCTTTGAATCGTTTGATTATCTAGTTGTACCCAGCGGTTTCAACGGCGTACTTTGACGTTCCCGTGGTATTTCCGGGATAAAAATTAACTATAAACTTTTTTGGGTCTCAAACTATCTCTACAAAATTTCATCCAAATCGGATCAATGGTTTAGGCACGAAGAAGAAACAGATAGACAAAGTTTATATTATTAGTATTGATTTTAAATTATTAATGAATATGGTAGCCGGTTACTTTGTTAGTTTTCGTTTTGCGCACTGATTAAAGAATTAATTCCGTATTTATCTAGCTCTATCGCCAAAAACGCGGTTATCGTTCTGTAACTCGTAGTGTTTCTCATCAGTCGTTATTCGATTTAAAGAATTATTTGATTTGATAAGCGTCTTATCGATAAAGTGTAAGGACCGAGCCATAAACCCTCTCTGCTTATTGTACACTTTTGGACTGTAAAATAGACGTTTTTTTATCGTTTCCATCCAGTTTCTACGAAATAAATACTGTACTAGTAATGTAGAAGTTTAGATGTTTGTGTGTCAATAATCGAAACGAATGAATGGATTTTGATGAAATTTCGTGTATAGATCGGCTGTTTGTGGGATTCGATGATAGGATACTTTTTATTGATTTATAGATTCCGATTTTACCGCGAGAGTAGCCGCAGGTGGAAGCTAGTTTGTTTGGTCGTGGGTGGGTTGTTAAAGTATACGTTTTGACTGATAAAACGCGTGGCTGAGATATTGTATCGTTATTCTAATTGTTTTGGTTTTTATCATATCAAGCATTTCTAGATGTTTATTATTATTAATGTACTTGTATTATTTTCAAATTGAAAATGTTGTAACTCATATAACTCATCAGATACCACGGTTCCCATGGCCTGTTGGCGTGGCGGTCAGTCTAGCCTCTGAAGAAAGCATGCCGTGGGGGCCTAGCTTTATATGTATATTCTCTATAAATAAAATTTTAATAAAATACATTATCAAGTCTCTCGTCTCTAAAATTTTAATAAAATACATTATCAAGAATGTCTCCTTTGTGAGACTACATTTCCGAGTAATACATATAAAAGATGAGCTTCCATTTTAAACCTTTCACGTTTTCCCGGAATGCAATATTCAAATCAAACCTATTTTTAAAGTATTATTGGATTATTGGTAAAATCGGATTACAGTTTGTTTCATATTTTTAATTTTTCATCTGAATATCCGGTTAAATCGCTATCTGCTGATGAAAGATGACTCTTTGTTTAAAACTTTTTTAGACGTTTTTCACAATTTTTCCCTTTTTTTAATTTGTGTTAGTGTTTGCTACATTAGCGTATAAGTGAGTGTAATTTTTAAGACTATGATTAAATGTAAGCAAATGTTGGTATTCCTAAATAAATATACATATATATAAATAAATAAACTTTTTACGATTTTCATGGAATTCAATATTCAAATCAAACCTACTATAAAAGTATTATTGGTCTATTTATTATTCTCATAGCAAACTTACAATAAACTATAAGTATTATACGTAGGTGGAGTAATACGTAAGCAGTAAGGGTATAAAGCGTCCTGCGCACAGAAAACACCCCCTGAACTCAAACGTGAAATATATAAGTTTCGTAATCCGTCCATAAACGTGATTGGGCAAATTTGTTTGGACTGTGAGTTAATTCACGCATACCAGGATCTTTGGGTAACATTATTAAACATCTAGATGTAATTAAAAAGTTATTATATATGCGCTTTTACGATCAACTCGTACTCGGGCTGTTTCGATATTGCCCGAGAAATCGCCTCTATGTGTGCGTTAGTCGAGAGCACTTTGTATGAAGTTTGACTTCTTTACTATACTGCGATTTGATCTTCGACGTGAAATTATATCCGATCCGTCGCACGTAAACGTGTTTGCACAAACAAAATACCCCGTCATACGGCTATCAGCTGATTATTATTGGATGCCCGGATTGTTGTTGAGTCTGTTTTGGTTTTGATGTTCTTTTTAGGGGGGACCGTAGGATGAAATTGTTTTGGTTGCTTTTATTAGATTTAAATATCGCTCGCACCCTCATTTGTATAACTCATCGGTAAAAATGTATTCTGTTTGATTGAAATTGAAAATCCAGGTTATGGACTAGTTTTGACCCGAATTTCATAAAAGACGGTTTTCGCGTAATTGATTAAAATTAAAAAACAAACATAACAATGAAAGATTATAATATCTTCTATTGAAAATCCTGAAAGATATATAAACAGGTAACAAGTGGGCAATATGTGAGCGCGGTACAAAATAATAAATGTAAATCTCGCGAAGTTGATCCGAAAAGCTTCATGTAAGTTAAGAGAGCCAATTAATTTTGTAGTACTTTGTACTTGTATAATTTTTGTACTGCCTACAGGTACAGGCCCAAAATTAATGTGTGTTATAAAGAAAGAAAGATTCATTTATGTATTTGAAACAAACTACAGTTAATAAACGTAACCCTGCATAATATTATCTCTACATCTTATATAATAATAAATGCGAAAGTTACTCTCTGTCTATCTTATCTCTATACCTAAACCACTGAACTGATTTAGTTATGTATTGTTGTGTCGAAATAGGATACCACTAGTAAATACATCTAAAGATTTGAAAAAAAACATTTTTTTATGTAGTTCATCATCCAGTTGAAATGTATAATTACAACTGTGTCCCCATCACTACATAGTATAAAACAAAGTCGCTTTTTCTGTCATGTGTCATGTTGTATGTCCCTATGAACGCTCAAATCTTTAAAACTACGCAACGGATTTTGATGCGGTTTTTTTTAATAGATAGAGTAACTCATGAGGAAGGTTTTTATGTATAATATCATCCATTAAACCCGTGCGAAGCCGGGGCGGGTCGCTAGTTTACTTATAAATAATTTATCTTCTTGGTCGTCACATTTTCTTCCTTCCGATTTTCAATATCTCCTCTACAATCTCGCGAACCCTTATAATATTTGTAGATATGTGGGGCTAGGAGACTCGATAACTTTATTAAAAATCACTCAAACGCCCGTCACGCCCAGGAAGACCTAGCAGTCACGACTATGCACCCAGTCATATAGCTCAATTTGTCAATCGATACCCGCTACGGCTAGGTACCTATGCATAGCACCTGTGGATTATTTACTATTACATCAATTTTATGCGAGATAATATTAAAATAAAGCATTTCTTTGAATATACTGCATTTGTTTAAAGTAAAGCTCGATTATTGTAATGTATTGAGACATTAGAAATTCATCACCGGGTTTCCTTAAATGGCTGTTCGACGTATTTATTTCTACGTGTTGTTATGCAATTTGAGGATATGTAAAGAATTTTCCTCGCGAAACCTTTGTGCTTTGTGATTGTGAACGTCGAAATGAGGTGTTCTGTTTTCCCATTGTATTGAATCTTTATTTAAAGCTCCAAGTAAAATCTTTGTAGATTGCATGCTACATAATAATTAATTGCACGAAACGAGTAAGCAGTCGGGAGTTAAAATAATATACCACTTATAAAACATTTATGAATTCTATACATTTCAATCCATTTATTACATCCACGCAATGTATTTTGAATACATTTAGCGCGAAAGACAAAGATTGTTTAACAAGCATTCATTCGTGATGTAATTTCATGAGTCGCAAACAATGAAGTTTTTCGTTGCGGGAGGGACGTGGTCTCACGTTGGTTTCTGTCCGCAGAGTGCCGACGAGCAACTTCACCGTCAACGACGTGCGCATGTGCGTCGGCTCGAGGCGCGTCCTCGACGTCATGGATGTAAACACGCAGAAAAACATCGAGATGACTATGAAGGTATCAATTTGTTATTCGGTTATATTCGATTCAATAATGATTAAGGTTTTTTTATGACACTAATGTTTCGTGAAAGTCGGAAATTTTGTAGTCACTAGCGCGGTATCTTTTAAAAAATAGTCTCGTTGCTTATGTTGGCAAAATGTTAGCGCGCCAATATTTGACTATCCTTCGCAAAGAACTAATCGAAGGTATAGATTTACCCCGTTTTTATTTCTTTAGAGCACTATGAGGATTGAGGAAATTTAAAATAAATTTTAATTTACGCACATTAAGAACGTAAGCGTGATAAATGCAAAATTCCATAAATATTTTTACAACTACACATTGCCGTTTGTATTCGTTTTTAAAAAATAATACAATTGCCCTATTTGCCATGCACACTCCCTTTTTACCATGCACACTCCCTCTTTATAATCTTTATCTTTGTTTTATAGTAACTGTGTATGTCAAATAAAATCAATAATTATAAGGCACTTATTTTTTCAGGACTGGCAGCGTTACTACGACGACGCGAACAAGGAGAGACTGTTGAACGTAATCAGTCTGGAATTCTCGCACACGCGGCTAGAGAACTACGTGCAGGCGCCGCGGATCGTGCGTATGATCGACTGGGTCGAGACCGTTTGGCCGCGGCACTTGAAGGATCAACAGGTAAATAATATACTATATTTATATGTTTATTACTCGCTCTGCCTTGCGGTTTCACCCGCGTATTAACCCGGTTCCCGTGGGATTTCCTAATCTATCTCCCCACGAAATTTCTTAGGAAATGGTCCAGCAGATTTCGAGTTAAAAGTGTTTATAACAAATCCGATTTTGTTTTATATATATAGATGTGATTTTAGCCTTAGTTGCTACTTATCACTTCAAAAGAACATTTAAATTTTTCAGATTGTTATTTTTATCGTATTTCTTAAAATTCAATATTCAGTTACAAATTTCTGCCCCTTTTCTTATATTTCATTTCGCCAAACCTTACCTAGTTTACGAAAAACATTTATAACGAAAGCAATAATACATAATCAGAAAGAATACGAAACGAAACTCAAATTTATTTTCATTGTATATAAATTTTGTGTCTTAATTTCAGACGGAGTCAACAAACGCATTGGATGACATGATGTATCCAAAAGTGCAGAAATACTGCTTGATGTCAGTCAAGGGTTGTTACACCGATTTTCACATTGACTTCGGAGGAACTTCAGTGTGGTACCATATTTTACGAGGTATCTATACTTTGTTTATATTTAAAGAATAAGTCGAATTTTAGTAAAGAGTCATCGAGCATTAGAAATACTCCCGGTTTTTCTGATTTATATTTCTGATCCTGACTCATAGCTCACTCTCATTCACTCCTATACATATTTACAGACAATCCTATCACAAACATAAACAGAAAGCATATATTAATATTTAAGCTTTACATAAATTTAGTTTAAATAAATGAAAGAGACTATTCTCCACAATACAGGGAATCCTAGTGTGGGAACAAGTGGAATGTCTTCTTTAAGAAACATGCTTCATAATGTATCATATACATTATGTCCATGCTACGAGGCAATTAAACAAATCGTCATTTATTAAAAATTAAAAAAATATCTATTGGTATATTACTAAGTATATCATTGTTTTAATATGTTTATTTCAGGCGCTAAGGTGTTTTGGCTGATTCCACCAACAGAGCGCAATTTACAGCTGTACGAAAAATGGGTACTCTCCGGCAAGCAGTCTGACGTTTTTTTTGGCGATACTGTCGAGAAATGTATCAGAGTACATGTAAGTAATTATATTATTATGGGCTTCTCTTAACTATATATTTATATTAAATAAAGTTATTTTATTTCATATAAATTCTGTACTAAAAGTTACCTTAGTAATTCTAGTTTTAGTTTAGTTTATTAGTGTCATCATTTAGTATTCCATTTACTTGCATCGCAACAATTAATGTACGAAAATAAACGAAAATATTCTTTAATTTATATGATACTAGCGACCCGCCCCGGCTTGTGCCCCGGTGCAATGCGGATACTAAATACACTACAGAAAATTCGTGAACGTTGTACATAAAAATTAGTACATTATTTTGATAATTAACGATATCACATTAGAAACCTTAAAAAATAACAGTATGTCTCCACTATTTAATGGATTTCATCATGCATATAAACCTTCCTCTTGAATCACTCTATCTATTAAAAAACCGCATCAAAATTCGTTGCGTAGTTTTAAAGACTTAGGCATACAAAGGAACATTGTTTTATACTATGTAGTGATTTAAAAAACTATCTATTCCAGCTCCAAGCCGGTCACACGTTCTTCATCCCAACAGGCTGGATACACGCGGTGTATACACCGAGTGATTCGCTTGTATTCGGTGGAAACTTCCTGCATCAGTTTGGCATTGAGAAGCAGCTGAAAATCGCTCAAGTTGAGGACGTTACTAAAGTAAATAATTATGCTTTTATGTCTTTATAGAATTATAGTTTATTTTTTTACCCTAAGAAGAAATACAATGTTTGTGTTTCTGCTTCCCAATACAAATAAATTTCCCTATTATGCGACTTACAATTAACTTTACATTTTACTAAACAATAGAAGTCCTAAGAACTCATGGTTATATGCACACCCCTATTAGAAAGTGCTTATATTAAAACCTATTCTCATAAAAAACATCTAGAGCTATTTTAAAGCTAAGGACAAAATATTTTTAAATGAAAGAGTCAAAAGTATTTGTTAAAAAAAAATCAATTATTCTTTTCTGTCTCGAAGTGCTAAATAAACATAAAAAACTTCACAGGTACCGCAAAAGTTTCGCTACCCGTTCTTCACGGAGATGCTGTGGTACGTTCTGGACCGGTACGTGGGCGCGCTGCTGGGCCGCTCGCACCTCGCGCCCGAGGGCCAGGCCACGCCGCCCGCGCCGCCGCGCGACCACGTGCACCTGACGCAGAACGAGCTGCACGGCCTCAAGGTAAGCCCCTGCTAGTGTATATAAGTGTCAGCCACGCAGGCGCTGCAGCACTGCGGGCCGCTCGCACCTCGCGCCCGAGGGCCAGGCCACGCCGCCCGCGCCGCCGCG
>LQNK01001793.1:0-23691 GCA_001586405.1 Phoebis sennae | reverse complement strand
AATAACAACATACTTTTGCAATCCTCAGGAAAACATTTGGTAGAAGAGATACTTTATTTCAAACCAATTTCATACAGAAATTAATAAAATTATAAATAATAATAATAATATTGCATCTTTATTCCTTACAAATTCTAATGACTTTATATAGGTACTCAAAAAACGCGCAAAATAAACCGCGTTCAAAATCCTTTAATAAGCATTTTTATTCAATACTAGCTTTCCGCCCGTGACATCGCTCGCGTAGACTACAAAATTTTTGATTTTTGAAGCAGAGACGGTTAGAAATTTTTATGATAGTTTTATTGAATAATAATACAATCTAGCCCATGAATTGAACCTAATATTGTCTATAAGCATAAACCATTTTGTAAAAATGTACCAAACACACAGACAAGAAAAAATCGGATGAACTATACATATTGCATGACAATTAAGAAATAATAATTTATTTATTATTTATAATTACGCCATCTAGTATGTAATAGCGCCTTGCCACTAGGAACACCCTATCTCTGGGTAGCATTACTACTAACTCAACTCTTTAAACAACACGTTTAAAGAGTTCCTAAAATTGCCACTAGGGGAAGATGGTAATTTGTTTTTATTTCTTTAAATAAAAGGTAAAAAGATGATAATTTGTGTTATTTGTTAAACAGGACTCTTTTGCAAACGTTTTCGACACAATTTCTGTATCGTTTTACTTATTTTCATAATGCCCAATATCGAATCGATACCATTGACGCCATCTATTGAAAAAATATTGGTACTTTAAAACCTTTGTATGGGATGGGACCCCATGGTAGTAACTATTTAGTAATCTGCTACACTACTAAAGTACTTACTTGTATATGTTACTATTTTGCCTTTTACTTGTAGGTGCGAAATGCGTTACAAGTATCCTCAATAAAGTCTGAATCCAAATTACGTGTGAAAAATCACAAGGTAATAAATGAATATCGATTTTTACTAGTAATCGTGACTCATTTATTTTGTGTGAATGTAGATTTCGTTATTTTTTTCCCTGATTATTTCGAATTCGTCCTAGCGAAGGTTAAGAAAACTGCCTTCTTTATAATCTATTTTTATCTATTAAAAATACTCAATTTATTGTTATCTCGATGTCTATAAATAAAGTGATTTCCGGACGTGCTCAACTAGGGTGTGTCAAAATAATGATCAGTGATTGGTTGATCAAGCCTATAAATCAGTTAATCACTATAATATAGTGTATCATTAACCTTTATAGGTCATGCCGTATTATTTAAATAATAAAAACTTGAACTGATTATAGATTGCGTCGTATGCTTACGTGTTCACTATTGTTTTATCATCTGCGTTGTATATTTAATCACGTAGCTACTTAGACAATGTTGAATGCTAGTTATATAGTATATTAAATCTACACTATTATTATAAAGAGGAAAATTTTTGTTTGTAAATAGTAATGAATAGGCTCAAAAACTACTGGAACGATTTTAAATTCTTTCACCATTGAGGTAGGTACTTTAAATAACAAGATTAAAACGATAAACGTTTCTTATTCCAAGCCGTTTATAACTAATGACGTCACAAAAGATCTAAATTTAATTATTTTTTATTAAGATATACCAACTCAATAATATCACACGAAACCTTAATATTTTTAAAACATTTAATCATATCTATCTAATCTATTTGTTGTACCATATGTAGGAGAAATATCGTTAAGTTTAAACTCTTTCTTTTATTAACTCCGATTCTTTAATTTTTTTTTTAATATAACATCATAAGCACGTTTTAAGTCATGGCATCGAAACATATTTTCTATGGTTTCTTACATGGCTTCCTTAAACTTGCTTGATAGATTATTTTAAAATATAATATTCTAGGTCAGAAAACTTAATTTTGTTAAATTTATACATCTTTTTGCTTTTATTAAATATTTCATTATTTATGCATTGAATAGCCTTTGCAAAACATTGAAGAAAAAAAAATAAAAATACTAGGTTCCACCGAGATTTGAACTCGGATCGCTGGATTCAAAGTCCAGAGTGCTAACCATTACACCATGGAACCGATACAAGCGAAGTTGAATTTATCGACAAGATTTTAAGATTTGGTACCAAATATAAATGATTCATTAATAACATTGTTTTTTTTTTAATTGTTGTTAAAGGTTAAGGTCCATTAGCACTCGAGAATTTTAATTTTAAGAAGGTTTTGTATACTGAGACAAAATAAAAAAACAAATTAATGTGCTTGTTTTTTATATTATTTTTGTTTTGTTACAGGAACCAGTGACTATAAAATCGAAATGCCTTCACTGGAAGAAATTGGACCCCTCGGATCAGCTGTATATTGCAGACAAGGCAGTAGCTTGTGAAGAATAATTCTTCATACAATAACAAGTGGATTGAACTGTAGGGCCTATATTGGCTTGCATTTTATAAAATACTTCGAAGTTTTCTAAAGCTTAGATCGAAATTGATGAAGTAGGCAGTTAATATTCTATGCTTGAATATAAAGTTTATTGCCATTTATGAAATTCTTACAGTCAAACAAAATATCAAATACGAAATATGCACTGATTATGTTATACTTGTATGGATTCTACACATTGTTTCTGAAATATGCATATTATGATGTTGCATTACTTTTTGTTAAATAATGTAATAGTAAGGTATTAAATAGTTGAATATTTGGCAAGTTTCAAACTTGCCTATAGGTGATAAGGAATGTTGTAGTTTAAATTGAAATGCATGGCCATGACATATTGGCTATAACTTAGTATTAGTTGAACCATTTGGTTAATATAACAGTATTTCATCTTTTAATCACCTTTCATGCACATGTTTTATTTATTCAAACATTCCAGCACATTAACAATAATGTATACTTTGTGTATTTGTATTTATAATTTATCTGTGATTACCAGTTCACCATATTCACCCGTTTATTTTTAAGAAGTTTTGTGATCATTATGTACTTAATGTGATTTTTTAAACAATTGTACTGTTTTGTATCAGTATTGAAATAAATTTTATTGCGTGTACATTTTTCTTTTACTTCTACCTTTATTCTTCATTAATTGGCCATTTTATTATAATTTTTTATAGGCTCCATACCACTCACAGACATTCAATGTTGATGCAATTATTGGAAATGCATGAAGAACTCTGCATTATTTTGAAATAAAACACATTTTATTAACTAAATTTTATTATGAAAAGTAGCAAGATTTAAGTTTTAATATTTCTTAATTGTCTTTCTAATGAGAGCCATCCTCTGTTTGTGTGCTTCAGTAACCGCAGCCCGTTTGTATGGGCGCAGCTCGTCATTACCAAAACCAGGGATCCACATATTCCATTGTCTCTCTGTAAAATATAAACAAATAGTTGAATCTCCCTATAAGATAAGACTATCATTTTTTATCTATTAGTGAACTGCCAAAAAATTTGAGATAGCCTACTATGATTAGTCAAATTGAAAACTTACTCCACAAATGAGGAACTATGTTATTCCTTAACATTAACCAACAAAGTAACAAAGCTATTCCATAAATCAAATTAGTTCCAAACTTAAATTCATTAATATATCAAGTGCCTTTTCCCTAAAACTGCTAACCAATGAATTAACAGGACTGTTACTTATTTCATATTTTATATTATACCATATACCATTAATTAGGTTTTTAGCATGTAATTTAACATTATTATGACTTACCTAAATGTAGCTGTACATCTCTAAGCTCCACAGTGGGTGCGTGTCTGTGCTTAGCCAAGGAGCAAGCAGCATTTAATGTCGTATCAATAAAGTCATCTGCCAATTGTAGCAACATTTCTTCTACCTCTTCATCCAGCTGCACTGTGGGATCCACTTCTCTTACTAATTCTTGTAACCTTGGTCTACTTAATAGCTGAAATAATACATGTACTTTTGTAATAAATGTCTTTTGTTTTGAGTCAATGAATGTATTGTTTGAAAATAAAACAACAAATAAGCAAGTAAGTAAAATCGGTTGACCTATTTACCTGTGTTGTTTGGTCTCCCGAAGAATTCTGATTGCTTTTAGAGTTAACTTGAGACTGTCCCATAGGACTATGTTGCGACGGGGAGCCTTGTATAGAAGAAGACTGTAGTTGTGGACTTTGCAATGGGTTGTTTACGTATTGTATAGTTCCTTGGTTCATTGTTCCTATCGTCGGCATATTTGCTCCCTGGATCGAGCCGCTCGACATTATAATATATCACCGACCTGATCCTGAATTTTGTACGGTGTAGATAGTTTTAATTTTTTCGTCATTCAAATTGTTGTTAACCTTCATTAATGATCTCTTTTGTATTACAAAGTTGTGAAAATATGAGCGTGACAAAAAATACTAATGGTTGACGTTTCTGACGAAATTTCACAATAGTAAATGTCATTAGTCAATTGACAGTACTCAGCGTAGTGCACAGATTATATTTTTTTCATATCATCTTCACAATATTAAGTCACAGAGTACATTAGTTACGACTAGTAAGTTTATGTAGTTATAGCGCTGCGCCGCGTTAGTCGTTTGCGACAAATTTGACAGGGTATATTATAACACTAGGTAATAGAATTTTAAAATCAGTAGACTCTATAGGCGATGTCTAAAATAAAATAAATATCAAAATTTTGTAACCAAAATTCAGCATATTTATAATTTATAAATTTCGTCCACAGATAGGCCATTAACTACCGAATTTAAATCCAGCGAAATCGTGGGAAATGGGAAGAGCTTGTACTAAATACACTATGATGAACTGTTTTGTTTGAATCCACATGTATAATAATCAATGCCATTCGTAGAGTTCGCCACTTTGCTTTGCCGCAGTATTACTTTCAATTCTAAATTACACCTTGTTTTAATTAATAACTAATCGAAGCGCTTGACTTCTAGGGTGTTGCTTTAAGATCCATTATCTTTCTAATATTATAAATATAAAAAGTTTGCATGTTTGTGTCACGCCGCATCTACTGAACCGACTCTATTAATCAAATATCAGTAGCAGGTACAGGGTTAAGGGTATTAAAATAAAAAGTTCATAAATGCTATACTTTGTGATATATAATCATTATATTACAATCGTAGTTAATCTATTTCATCTTCTAAGGACGATGAGATATCTGACAAGTCATCTTGACTTATAAATCTGTCTTCTGGTATATTGTTCTTCCTCATATCTAACAAAAAAGCCTTGAGAGCCATTCTTATATCCCAATTATGTGCACGTAGTCGTCTGGAAAATAAGGAACACGCCTAAGTTGTAACCACGCTTAAGTTCTTTTCGAAATAAAATCATAGCAGTTATTGCTGCTAAAAAAAATAATTTGACCTATATATTTTTTATTGAAGGGATCCACTTTGAAGTTTGAATATTTTAAGTTGCAAAGTTAAATTCTGGATTTTGTTTTTATTGATATGGTATAGTAATTTCTTTTTTATATGGCAGCTCTAAATATTTTAATGATAGATTCTGCCACAAAAGTAACTACAGAAAGTACCTAGTAACTTTCTTACTGAGTACAGTATAATAGCAACAATAATAATGAAACTTGCGCAAGCAGTAATGCTTTCACAGTAAAGTTTTTTAGATGTTTCGTCTCTAATACTCACATTTCGACTTCGGACCTCCTTAATTGAGTATAATGGGTGAATGCCCTACACATAATATCTCGTTCATCAGGGTCTGGGTTGATGAGAACTAATTCATTTTCATGCCGAACTGGATGCTTGAAATTAAAAATATAATGTGTAAAACATTAACATTACAAAAAAAATATAAGGTATTTTTAAATGCTTACATAAATACATACCCTGAAACTATTTTCCCTTAATTCTTCTGACGCAAATGAAATAGAAAACAATTCTCTAGCGATGGTGTACACTGACTTATTGTTTACACTGTAATGGTGGAATAAAAATGTTCTTCTGAAGTTAAACCATTTCTCTTCGCGTCGATTCGCTCCTTTTTCTTTGTATACCCCATCTATTATTAGATATAAGTATTTTGCCTAAAAATAATTCATAAACTTAAGCACTATAGATAAGGTTACAAAAAAAATACTCATAAATCTACAGCTTAATTAAGCTCCAATATATCTATATTATTTTTTCCCCTCTTATGTTGTAAAATACATACCATAACATGTGTATAAACAATATATACAAGATTATTAGATTAGCGTAGCTTTTTAGCTGGTTTACTTAAGAATTAATTGTGCATTGTTTCTTAAGTCCTGAATCTATTTGTTAGATCAGTATACTAGCATTAAATTATATAATCACAGGAGAACTTACATCATGATGAAGGACATCAATAGTAAATGTGGTGGTATCATGCACTGTGTCCGGTAACTGAGCTAATACGGACACTATAGCATCTGCTTTCCGGTACTGTCGCTTATGGAGAAGAATCAATTGCTTTTTAACTGGATTTAATATATTTCGTGAATGCATACCTAGTTTCGGCATTGTTTCTTCCTCGGCATCTAAAATTAAATGTTGTTATAGTTAAATATTTATTTATTTATCAAGCAATATCAACAGTGTCCACATATATCTTAAGAGTAATTGAATCTAAACATGAATAGTTAACCATGATGTATACACCAATTACAGGTATGTACAAAATTTAAATTACTATGTTACTGTTATAATTTGTAAATAAAAAGTAGAGAAATTGTTAACATAATTTTTCCGACAGATAATAAATCACAATTTATGTCGAAATTGTATGTTATAATTTATATTTTATGTTGTGTTGAATTTGGCTTGGTAAATCTTTTTTATACCTGTAAAGCTTGTAGATATAGACATGTTAGCAGCTGGTTCATAAAACGCGCATATTTTCCGTCGTGTGGAGTCATAATGAGAGAAATATAGTGTAACAAACTTCTCTATTAACATCTTGGTCTTTTTGTCTGGTGTGATCACAAATGTTTTATAAAATGGCATCATCACTCCGTAATTGTTGATTTTAATACCATCCTGTAATATTTATATAAAATATTAAATTAATTTAAACTACATGAATTTAATTTTAATTATTTTCAACAGAATAATACAAAATATATTGGTTTTAAAAAAAGTGTAATAGCTAAGAAGAGTAATATGCTCATAAAATAAAACATTAAAAAGGCAGGTCTCCTAAGGAAATGTTGGTCATTTATGTTTCTGGATATTTGGTATTCCAATATTATTGTTGACTTATCTCTACCTTACCAACCCACCTTAATTTATAGTCAGCTTTAATTTTAATTAACCATACACTTAATAGGTAGAAAAAAATGCAAAAAAAAAAACAGAGTAATAATATAAAAATAGATGCTGAACTTACTAATTCCATAAGTCTAGGAAATTTAACAGTAATTTGTTTGACATAGGATAATGGATCCAGATCCTCACAAAGAGGATTTCCTTCAATGGACAACTTTTCAATCTTACTGCTGACTCTTTGTAGTTCCACAAATGAGGGTATCTGTAAAAATATATAGGAATGAGCTACATTTTTATCCTTGAATTTTCTACAGTAAATTTTATTTATTTTTTACTTACATTGTTGTTACTCAAATCTACACCCAGTAAATCTCCTTTTATAAAGAAATTGAGAATCTCAAGAGGAATATTGCTGAAAAATAACATAAGCATGATATAGGCCCGTAATTAATAATACAAAACACATTAATACAATAAAAAATCAATATTAGCCTAATAAGAAACATGCAATAGATTATTAATATTACCTTAGATTATTATAACTTAAGTTCAGATATTTTGTATCTCTTCCCATCCTTAACATTAGAATCTTAAATTGTGCTAACAGTGCGATTTTGTAGAAATGGATTTTCTTATTGTTAAACACTGAAATTAAAGTGAAATAAATAAATGTGTGTGTGTAACTAAGATTAAATGGTAATTAAGATAATAAGGTTAGGTGTTAATACAGGCTGTACAAAGATTTGATTTTCTTTTTTCTTTTTAAAATATTACTTACTTGGGTCATTGCAGAAATTTGACAAGTCCAGTTCACAGTTACTTTTAAATCTGGAATTCACAGTTTCTGAGACGATATCCTCAACTGAAACTTGTGACCCAAATAACTCTGTAGAAGTTTTATCATTTAACAGAATGTCTAAACTGCACATATTTCTCATGTATGGAAAAAGAAAGTCTACTTTTATTATTTTCGTTATAAAACTGAGGCTGCTGGTATAAAAGGTAGTTATACCATTTTGAGTAACAAAATTAACGGGAATAAATGATGCAGAAAAAAAAGTTGTGAGAACTTCAAACAAATTTATTTCATTGTCGGTCCAATTGTGAAGCTGGAAAATAAAATATTTTCAATAAATAACTGTGTAGAATTAAAACAGTGCAATTGTTATTTTATTAAATTATTAATTTACCATAATTTTATGAAAACTATATTTAGAAACATCGTCTTCGGTCGCTAAACAATTCTCTAAGTATTCAAGAAGAGCTGGTGTTACAGTTACTCTATTTAGTAGGAATTTTTTATAATTCATATTTTTTGATAATTTTATGCTTTTTATTTACAATAAAGTACACTATTGTTAAATATTCATACTTTTTGTAAACAATGTTGTTGACATCTATGTAACTATAGACATGATAATTGACATGTAGATAATAGATATAATAGCAATGTTTTTACAGCACAGATTAGTTTTGCCAAAATAATATTTAAAATTATAATATTTCGATCGTAAATGTTACAGTTACAATATCTTAAACAAGTAAATTTGTATTAATATTAATTATTCTTTTTTTACTTACAATCTCGAACATTACCTGACGAATCCCTACTTAATCTGTGTCCTAAATCCAGATGAGTGAAGGTGTCAATACTCTTTGGTGTCAAGAGTCAAGACTCAAGACTCAAGAATTGAAGAATCCTGTCAGTTGTCACCGATTGTGTATTAAAATAATTTCAATTGAGTCTGAAAATTTTTCAGCATTTACTATTTTTAAATACATAATATTAAATTTGTAGAAAGCAGTATCTGAGTTCGAATACATCACAATAAGATTACCTATATAAATAATATAATATAATATAATATTAATATACATCTGCAATGAAGAGTGCTTTTCTGCGAGTCTGTAAAATTCTACTATTCGTTTTAGTTTTTATGAGTGTTGTTAATTATGTAGTCATAGGCAGTTCGGCCCCTAAAAAACTGCAAATTGGAGTGAAGAAACGGCCGGCTGAGTGTCCAACGAAGAGCAGGAAAGGCGATCTACTTCATATGCATTATACGGTAAGTAATTACTTATATTCCTTAGATTATTTATTTTATTTGCTGATCTGATTCCCTGATGGGTTCAATTTATTGTTCCGAGCTATTTTTATAAGATATTCAACTTGGTGGAAGTTAAAATATTTTTTAAATAAGTATGTTAAAATGCAATGGTTAATATTTAAAAAAATGTAACAAATATTTTATGTTAGTTGTTACACTATGACCTAATAATATTTCGTTACGTCTTGGACATTACAAATCAATATTTATGTTTTACAGAGAATATTCAATAGTGTTCTTTTCTTTTACAGGGTACATTAGAAGATGGAACAGAGTTTGATAGTTCTATTCCAAGGGGAAATCCCTTAACATTTTCTCTAGGCGCAGGACAAGTTATCAAGGGCTGGGATCAAGGTTTAATTGGCATGTGTGAGGGCGAACAACGGAAACTAGTCATTCCACCAGAGCTCGCCTATGGAGAAGCTGGAGCTCCACCAAAAATTCCAAAATCAGCAACCTTAACATTCCATGTTGATCTAGTTAAGATTGAAAGAAAGGATGAACTTTAAGTTTAAAACTTTTTGTATTGTGTATTAATAATATACATTATGTAGAATTATGTGTTTTATTTATGTTTGATGCAATGCTGTAGTCAAGCTTTGGCAATAAAGAAATTCTCGGAACAGACTTGTAGCATTTGCTTGCATATGTGTTAAATTTTTTGCAATAATAAATAGTACAAAGATAATAGTGGTGCAGATGATATGAATTATAATAATTCAATACATTAAAGTGATTAGTATTATGTAGTGTCATAGTCAACATAATAGGCCGCGTCGGCCTTACTATAACAGTGAGAAATCTTAAATCCAGGAAGGTAATTGAGAGATGGTGATCATCGCATGCTGATACATTGTCTAGTCGAAGTGGACAGTTAGCTTATTATTTCGGTTTAAGAACATTTTATAAACATGATTGTATACTATCCACAATATAATAGTGACGGACACCAGAGGTGGAGCATGATTACATGTGCTATTATCCTATTTAGAGTAGTTCCTGAAAGTTTAAACAAATTAGTATTAATTTGGGCTCAAATAACGCTGTTTGACATTGGCAAATATTCAAGTCCTCTCGCCATTAAAAGGTTCAATTTGACATTGACAATGACAATTGACAGATTACAGATTTTTGTAAACGCTGAAAATAAATATGTTTGCGGTGTTGTGAAATATTTCTTGAAATAAATTTATTCCATAGGTTTGAAAGTGATTATTAAGAACTATGGTTAAAATAATATTCTTACACCCTGACCTTGGGATAGGTGGAGCTGAGCGGCTTGTTTTGGATGCAGCATTAGCTTTCAAGAGTAAAGGCCACGAAGTCTCTTTCTATACCAACCATCATGATCCTTCACATTGCTTTGCAGAAACAAAAAACGGCACATTTCCTGTAACGGTTGTCGGTGATTGGATACCGCGATCAATATTAGGAAAATTTAAAGCTGCTTGTGCGTATATGCGTATGGTGTATGCGGCAGTTTACTTGGCATGGTATGTCATACCCGTTCAGGAACCAACTCTTATATTCTGTGATCTCATTTCTCTATGCATTCCTTTTTTGAAACTCGCTAGAGGACCATTCCGAGTCGTATTTTATTGTCATCATCCTGATAAGCTCCTAACATCAGAAGGTGGATTTTTAAAGAAGATATATAGAGCGCCATTAAATTGGCTAGAAGAACTGACTACTGCTCGAGCAGATAAGGTTCTTGTAAACAGTAAGTATACTGCAAGAGTTTACAAGGACGCCTTTCAGAATATTAAAGATGTCCCAGACATTTGTTATCCTTCAATCAATACTGAATTTTTTAAAAATACCACCCCTAAAAATCTAAAGGAAGTAGTGCCTGTTGGTACAGATAAATTCATATTTCTTTCAATAAATAGGTATGAAAGAAAGAAGAATTTGCAGTTAGCTTTGCGGGCGTTAGAGCATTTACGTCATATGTTAAGTGAAGAAGAATTTCTAAGAGTTCATTTAATAATGGCTGGTGGGTTTGATCCTATAAACTTGGAGAACATGGAACATTATATTGAGCTTACAGATTTAGCTGCAGAGTTGGATATAGAAGATAAAGTGACATTCATGAAGTCTCCCAAAGACATTGAAAAGGTATCATTATTGTATCACTGCAATGCATTGATTTATACACCTTCAAATGAGCATTTTGGAATTGTGCCCTTGGAGGCTATGTATTACAGTAAGCCAGTGATAGCAGTCAATAGTGGTGGGCCAACGGAAACAATAGTCAATGACGTTACTGGGTTCCTATGTGCTCCGACCAGCAAAGCATTTGCTAGTGCCATGAATAAATTAATTATAAACCCTGAAATAGGAGTAAAGTTAGGTGAAGCTGGAAGAAAGAGATTTGAAACAAAGTTCTCATTTGATGCATTTACTGAGCAGTTAGACGGTATCTTAACCCGAGAACGGCAGCTCATTTCTGAGGCCAGAGCTATTGAATATGAACAAAGGAAGAGAAAATAACATAAGGATGACACTCCAACAATATTTGATATTGTTTGAGTGTTACTTAATTCAAACTTGAGACATTTTGTACACTTGAAAAATAGCTTGATACCAATCATAATTTCTATTGCATTTAACTTCTAATAGATTATTTCTCTAATACATTATCTTAATATAGTTATTTGTGCTTAAGCTGTTTATTAATCATTCAACTGCTGTCCTAGTATTTGACCTATACATATTACTGATAATAAATAAATTCTCTATTTTGTGATATATTGCTTATAAAATTGAAATAAATTTGTATAAACTGATGTGAAAAAAATATGCCTTTAACAACCTTGAGACGGATTATCTTACTATAATAGGACAAATGGATATAGTAAATTAGATATGATTGTTCGATATTAATATAGGCCTAGCCATTTATAACTGCTACTAAGTTTCTGTTGATGTAAATATTCATATAAAAATATAGATGGTTCTTTTATTTGTTTCATTTAATCCTTAATAATATCCTGATTCAATTGAAACGCATTATCATGGATGAAGTACCAAAACAAGGCCTAAAATTTTACTTTATTTAAGAATTATATTTATTACTCTGTATTTCATCTGTTTATTGTATGAGTGAATATATTTATTTTGTAGGTAAATATTAGGTATAAAGTTAATAAAACACATAAAAATAAAACAAAATATAAATATTTATTTTTTATAACAGCCAGAGTTATTCCAGCAGAACCTTATCAATAGTATCATAAACTTTGTCTACTGTTTCTTCAGGCAGGGGATCAATGATTTCAAACTGAAGGTCATATTGTTGATCCAGTCCCATGTAACTGTCGCTCATTATGTATACTGTATAGATAATTCGTCCTGAAATGAAATAAAAAATCAATTAATTGACATAATTTCAATCCCAATAAACAAATCGAGTTTTTGTCTTTTGAAAGTAAATTGAGTCTTTTGCAAGCTTGTTTTCCATATACTTTTGTATTTCTTTCTAAGTAAATTAATTTTATGTTATGTATTACTTCAAAATTCATTTTCTATTTATTTTTTCCGCTAGAATCATTAGAAAAAAGAGTAATCATTCCCTGGATTCAATTACTACAGATTTATAGGACAACATCAATAAATTTTTCTGTTTATATCTTACCTGTCCTTGACGGAGTATAGAAGTTAATCTGCGTGTTTCCTTTAGCAGGTCCTCGTTTCAAAGCATGCAGTTCCCCATACTCTATAGTTCCAAGTGTAATGAACCAACCCTCGTTCTTAGAACGGGGGAAACGGGGGCAGATCACGTTGTTCGAGTTGCCCCCGCGTCGTTGCATCTCTAGGACTATTGTGTATTCCTGTCAATATAATAAAATCTTATTACTAATTATTATAATTATGAATATATTAAAAATAGCTAAATTATACCACGTTTGTATATGGGATAACGGAATTACTTAAGAATCTTATGTAAGACAATTAAAAAAGGTGAGAGCTATTTTTAATTGAAAAAGGTAAAGAATATTATTTCATCTTAATGACTTGTTGGTTTTGTTTGATAGAGAAAAGAACATAGTAACATTCGATCAGACATGTTCATATTAACGATATATTAATATGTATATAATTCATGTCTATCTATATCATATGTAAGGTATAAATACTTATCTCAAAGATCATACGGGTCGATTAAATTTCATGTTACTACGCCAATTAATGTTGTATGCGTGTGGATAAAAGATAAGGAATGTGAAGTGAAGCGAACTGAAATGTGTTATAAGATTTAGTAGGAAAATGAGATGGAATTTACAGATTTTGAACGTATATTAATGAATTATCCTAACTTTGTATCGATTAGTCATATTATGAATTACCGATTTATTCTGTGGTACCTACGCACGGAAACTAGCATTGATTATCTTATCTTAAAGTGAAAGATACAGGATACTGCATATGTTTTTTAATTTAGGTCAAAAATTAACTTGAGAACTTCACCACTGATGAGCATTATTTATTTAAATAAGAATCTACTCGTATAACTAGAAATTGGACTACTATAATCTATAATCCCTGACCTCAATTGATTTTGGCGCAATGTCTAATGCATCATGAGAGGCGTTGCGCATTGCAAACTGACCTTTATATCTATTGAGCTAAGGTTGGATATAGATTTTACATATTGAAAATTAAAACGCACCTAATCGAGTGTAAAGCCACCCATTGGTCTTTGTATTGCGGCTGTTGCACTCTTCGCAAATATTCAACTTTAAATCTGGTCAATTTAGATCGATTATTATTATCGTTTGTACACTTCGAAAAATATTAATTTATATTAAACTTACCTGATCAGCGTGTAAAGGCATCCATTGGTCTTTGTATTGCGGCTGCTGCACTCTTTGCAGACATTGAACTTTATATATAGTACATGAAGGTCGATTATCGTCTGTACACGTCGAAAAACATTTACTTTATATTAAAACGTACCTGATCAGCGTGTAAAGGTATCCATTGGTCTTTGTGTTGCAGCTGCTGCACTCTTTGCAGATATTGTACTTTATATCTAGTCTATTAAGGTCGATTGTCGTCTGTACATGTCGATAAATATTTACTCTATATTAAAACGTACCTGACCAGAGTGTAAAGGCATCCATTGCTCTTTGTATTGCGGCTGCGGCACTCTTTGCAGATATTGAACTTTATATCTGGTCCATTAAGGTCGATTGTCGTCTGTACACTCGAACAATATTTACTTTATATTAAAACGTACCTGATTAGCGTGTAAAGGCATCAATTGGTCTTTGTATTGCGGCTGTTACACTCTTCGCAAATATTGAACTTTAAATCCGGTCAATTAAGGTCGATTATCGTCAGTACACGTCGAAAAATATTAATTTATATTAAAACGTACCTGATCAGCGTGTAAAGGCATCCACTGGTCTTTGTGTTGCGGCTGCGGCACACGCTTGTCCTGCTCGCAGTCGCTGTCGAACCACACGCCGCGGATACTGAACTTTATGTCGAGCGTCGGAAGGTCGGTTATCATCTGTACACAAACATTAGAATATTTGACTAAGAGAAGTTTGAGTGGTAAGTATTATAAATTAAATGGTTTTGTTTATAATGCGAGCAACTAAAGTGGAAATTTAATTAAGGGTGTGGTGAATCGATGTTTTTCAAAAATAAAATTTTCTAAATCATTTTTTTTAATACTAAGGGATTATAAAGCTGCCCGAAATTGACAAGTTTAAGATGGAAAAAATATAACTAACCTCTTCGAACTCCTTTCTTTTCACGCTATTAAATGCATTACGCGGTATCTTTGATCATATTGGTGAGTCGACCGGCCAGCAAACTTCTAGAATGCTTTGCATTCGAAGCAAAATCTTTAAAGGTTTGTTGTTTAAACAAGAGAACAAGAGAAACTCACCTTATATATTTGTTCGATCTGCCCCTCCTCGAATTCCCTCCTCAAATACTTAGCCAACGCTTCGTAATTTCTCACACAATTAACTTTCAAGCCATTCAGTGTATTACAAGGTTTATTGGTATCCTTGG
This sequence comes from Phoebis sennae, assembly GCA_001586405.1. Classification (NCBI taxonomy): domain Eukaryota; kingdom Metazoa; phylum Arthropoda; class Insecta; order Lepidoptera; family Pieridae; genus Phoebis; species Phoebis sennae. The sequence continues at coordinate 8,330 of LQNK01001793.1, read as the reverse complement.
TCATATTGGCGAACATGTATAGGTGTTGCGGTTCGACGTGTGGGAGAGTGGTCAAGGGTGAGTCGGCCGGCCAGCGCGCTTGCACGATACATTGCATTAATATCTGGCAGGACAGACAGACAGACAGCCAGCCGTTCTCTGCTGATGTGTCTATCATGGCCTGTGAGGAGAAAATTTTAGGTACTTAACTAGAATTATTTTTGTGTGCATGTAGAAAAACAAAAATAGTCTTATTTAAGTTTAATTTAATGTACATACCTAATTTTTGTGCCTAATAATTTATATATTTAATCCATACTACTACAGGAAAAAATATTGAAATTACAAAGAACATATTTGGTGTATAAATGGGTTATTAAATCGGTATAACGGTTATTAAGAATGGTTTTGTAGTAAATTTCAAAGCATTTGCATATTTTAACATCGGTTCTTGCAGTGCTTTAAACATCAGTACTATGTAAATAATACTAAAATTTTGCAGATTATTTAAAAATGTATATTAAAAATTACCTGAATAATCCTAATAGTTTGATCCAACACAGATTTAGTATCAGTAAGGTAGTCAGTATTCGGTAACTGTAGCCTTGTCAGATGCGCTTGTAACAACAAGAATGCCTTTACGTTGGACGAATCCAGAGATAGTGAGTCTACTGGGAGACGACATTCTTTTGATAATTCCCTGAAATAAAAAAAAATGTGTGGGAAAAGCTATTTTAGAAGTTTTAATGTTTAATAAAAAAAAATTGTCGACAATATAGGGGGCGCTTGTCAGTACCATTTTATTACTAACTACCCGCGTTCCGCGGTTTCACCTGTGTAACTTCTGATCCCATAGCAACTCCGAGATTAAAAGTGGCTTATATGTTATTCTGAACCTTAACCTTTATGTATACCAAGTCATCATAATCAATTCAGTAGTTTTTGCGTGAAACAGTAACAAACACACGTACATACATCCTCACAAACATTCGCAGAACTAGCTGTGTCCCGCGGTTCAACCTACGTTTATTCCCCACTCCCATATGGTTTCCAAAACAAAATAAAATACTTACCCATTCAAAACATCCTCATTATGTCTAACGGGCAACGTGGCGTACTCTTCACAGTCGGACAAGACTCGTAACAAGGCGTCAAAGTCAAGATCGCTTCTCAAATTCGTAGTGAAGTGTGCCATTGTTTTGTGCGACAGATAGTAGTATGACGCTATGCGACCCATCCATGTGCAGTGGACTGTGCGTTCGTCCTGAAATAAAACGGTTGAAATTAAAAAAAAAACGGAATAATATCATATGTTATAATGAATAAAATAGCGTTGGAAACTTAATATAATAAATGCGAAAGTTTGTGAGGATGTATATGTGTGTTTGTTACTCTTTCACGTGAAGAGAACTGAAACGATTGTTGTTGTATCCAATGAATATAATAGCTTTAGACTCCTAATAATTATAAATGCGAAAGTTTGTGAGGAATGATGAAAATGTATGTGTGTTTGTTACATTCACGCGGAAAGTAAGCACAGAAAATTGAACCGATTTTAATGAAACTTGGTATTCATATAGGTAAGGATCCAACATAGATACAACATAATATATATAGAGCCTACTTCTAATCCCGGAATTCCCAATGGGCCAGAATTTAGATATGCGGGTGAAAACGCGGGGCGTAGTTTTTATATAATAATAATTATACTAATAATTTGGTATTTGTTTTTAAACTAAACTGTTAAGTCTAATTAACTGAATACTATTTTTACAACAATATGCAATTTTTTACTCAACTTACGTTTGATGTAACCCGTTTCTAAATCTTTAATTTCTTTACTTTTGAACAAGACAATGCTGTACGTACATATATGATTAAACAATAGTACAAAATTCACATAAAAATTCGTTGTTAAGAAACGCCTATTCATTGATACTCAATCATCGAAATAATACGTTTTTTTTTCTATTTTACTTAGGGACTTTGAGTTATAATTGACTATGTCAGTCTCATAGTATACACACTTATATAAAAGCTTAAAATTATTTAATAATAATAAGTTAAAATTAGTTATAATAGTACTGATTGATCAACTTCACCTCCTCAATTTCCACACAGCTAGCATTAATCAAGGCATCCAACGAGGTTTGTACTAGACTAGACAAATAATAGTTAATATCCTGTGGTTCCAAACTCTCCAGGTTGTAGTACGTTGGGTTCTTGAGTAGTCGCCGGAAGAAATACGTCCATGTAAGGTAGTCGAGGATATCTTGTTTCGATTGTACGGTACCTGCAAACAATGTGACAAATTTTGTATAAATCCGTGTAATATAATGAAATTTGTAAATCCAAGAGAGCATTGTATTTTATTAAAACCTGCAGAATGCCCTGGTTTAGAACGTGCTATATTATGTATGTTATATACCTATATATAAACTTTTCATTCATTCCTATTAAATCACTCTAATCTCTTTTACAATTTATTTATAAAAACCGCATCAACATCCGTTAGGTACTTTTAAAGATCTAAGCATGAATAGACAGCGAGAAACCAGTTTCTTGTATAGCAATTTTCTTATGTATGTTAGCGGAGTATGCGGTTGACAAACTTCTACAATGTCAAAGTGTCGCAGATGCCTTGCCAGCGTGAAGGAAGGAGAGGGGGACTCCCTACATCAGTAATTAAATTATCAAAAGCAACTCCTCTGGCATTCTTTTTACAACATTTCATAGAGAACAGATTTTTAAACAAACAAGGTTAATATATTAAAATCTAGGTAAATAAGAGTCATAGAATTATTAAAACACCATACCCGCAACAATTTCAGCGTTCAAATGGTCGGCTAGTACTTGAAGCAGGCTGGACTCGACGGGGAACGGCTCGTAAAGGAACTTTTTGTAGAAATTCTTCTTTTGATCGTGGACCAGTACCACTGCCACTCCTTCGTTATCATACTAATAGAACACAAATATGTTAACACTATTTTATAATGCTAAAAATGTTTAAAGTGATAAATGACAAAAAACTACCACTTAATAATCATAAAAAATAATTATTCATTACAACAATAAAATCTCATGAACCCATTAGTTTTTAGGGTTTCATACTTAAAAGGTTAAAACGAGATCCTTTTATTCGCCTTCGCTATCTGTCTGTATGTATGTCATCAGATTGTATCGCACAAACCGTGATAGCTAGAAAGCTGAAATTCTCAAAATTTATCTGTTCCCGTTGCCGCTATAACAACAAATACTAAAAAAGAATTTAGGTAACAAAATCCTTCGTGCGAGTATCCGACTCACACTTGGCCGTTTTGTTTTATGTCCTTAACGCACCTTTTAGTATTTTTCAATAAAAGTCATAGTTTTAGCCCTTATCAATAAAGAGGATCAGAGCTTGTTACAATTAAGGCGAAATTTGCACGAACCTACAACATCATTACTTTTTTATTTATCATCAGAAGTTGTAACTAACTTACCTGAGGTCTTCCAGCCCTTCCCATCATTTGCAGCACATCAGTAATTGGCATATCAACATATCTCTTCTGTTTGCCGTCGAAGTACTCAGTGCCCTTGATAACTACCAGATGTGCGGGGAAGTTTACCCCCCAGGCCAATGTTGCCGTGCAAATAAGGACCTTAAATCGATAATAAGATAATAAATAATTGATAGATTGTATTGTGACTTCTTGGTGGAAATGCATTTTAAGTATTGAATTAAAGACTTTTTACACTACTTCCACTATTTATTTAAAAAAAATATTTAATTATAGCCGGTTTCGAGAATTCATCATCAGGTAGTAAAACCCTGTATAATATAAATAAATTCAGGGACATTTAACACTACGCCATCTAGTCTCAAACTAAGCAAAGCTTGTACTATGGAAGCTGATAGACATTTTTATTTTATTTTTATTGCCATATCCACTGCGCCAATCGTGTCGTCAAAAAAGGTTTTATTCGCTTTAATGCTTAATTTATTTTTAATAAATAGACCATTATATATTTTTAACACCCTAACTAGAAATAAATGGGAGCAAGAAGGAACTCACCAAATACGAAAACAATCAGTATATATTATTTGTATTTTGTTTGAATAGTACTTTATTTTTAAAGAACAGTTATAGCTTATTTTAAAATGAAGGTAGAAGGTTCTAATAAATGCTAATCAAATTCTATAATAAATATAAATTAATCGTACCTGTATCTTTTGATTAATAAACAATTCCTCAACAGTGGTTCGATCTTTTTCGTGCAACCCCGCGTGATGGATGCCAATACCGAACGCTAGCGTTAGTTTCAGGTTTGAGTCTCGAATATTCGATAGGATCAACTCCATTTCCATTTCTTGCATGTGCAGCCATTGTTTTGGGTTATCTTCTGCTGCTAGGTACGCTATTAAATCTAGTGCTGTCAACCTGTATGATAAGGAAATATTTATTTTATTTAAATAGAAAATAAAGATATATTAGGTTGGAGTATCGGATGTTCGATTTAATACCATTCCCATTTCTTGCATGTGGAGCCATATCTATATTGCTAGGTCTAATGCTGTTAACATATACAATGATGTTTTAACTTTTAATACATATTAGTGAGTTCCTTTAATAGTCTCCTATTTATAGGAACTCACAGACGTACGCCTTAAAGAACTTAATTTACGAATCTAAAACATATCCTGTGTTATTATCTGTAATAATAGTATGCATCTTATAATAACCTGAAAAGACCAATTAAAATCCAGTTCTATATGACAGCTTATTTACTCGTATTTTAAGTGTTTTTGTAAAGGAAAGGAGCTATTTTTTGGCTATTATTTATGTACTCTGAATATCTCCTCAAATTAGATTTCGACACAGAAAATATTAATGTAATACCCACCTAGTCTGCCGACGACTGGAAACGAACACAAGTGCGGGAGCGCCAGGCGAATGGGTTCGAATCGCTTGGAACGTTGGTTTGTTCATTGACATCATACGCGGGCAGTAATGGCGCCCTGGGTGTCCAGATATGTGTACCTGAACAAGAATTTTATATTTATTAATTTATATAATAAATAATCTGACGAAATACGCACAATGCTAAATTAGTTAAGCAATGCTGAAAATACGAAATCTGATATATTGAATTATTTAATATAAATCCTTTTTATCCAAAGGATGATGGGCATTCATTTGACTGTTTTTAGTATATTCGTGCAGAACTTTTTGTTTATGGATAGATTTTCAGATTTATTTATTACTAGCCTTCTGCCCGCGGCTTCGCCCGCGTGGACTACAAAAGTCAGTACTTTGTGGATTTTCGAAGTAGAAGTAATATGACAATTTTTACGATATAGGAACGTACGTTTGTATATCTCGTCAATCCCTTTAATTGACTTATATTTTATTTAAAAAGAACTGTCCAATAATTACGATTTAATAAATGTTATTTTTTAAGTCCCAAGTATATCCTAAATTAAATATAACAAACTGTGAGTCACTGTTCATGATTGTATAATTCTGTTATAAATTTTTTACGAAGTATTTATGTTTCTGATATCTTTCGCATACCCCTAGAATGAAAGACTTGTATGTTTGCCCGCATTTGACGCATATTTGCAAATAATAACTTCTGCATGTTGGTTAGTCTTTGTTGTGATTGGCCGCCATAATCGTAATCTACTTTGGATCTTAATCTCCAAAATAGATTAGAAGACTACATTTATCATTAAAAAGTACTGTGCAGACAACACCTCAAAAGGTTCAACTCCAGTGTACCTACGCGCATTGATGATGTTTTGATGCATCACTTTGAACCCTCATATCTTTTTTATTTATTAACCGATTTGAATGAAACAAACACTAAAACCTCCGGGAACTTGCCGTAATACATAATCGAAAACCGCATTTAAATCGGTTAAGCCGTTTCGGAGTTGACTGCGTACAAACGCCCGACAAACAGACAAACAGACAAAAATTCTAAAAATCATTGTTTTGAGTTTAGAATCATAAAAGAAACACGAAACACTATTTTTTTCTTAAAAATATTAAATTTACAGACACGGCTAGTCTACGATTTTATTATATGTATAGATAAAAAAATATTGTTAAATTAGAAATAAGAAAAGGCACTGGCTTCGTATTGATTTAAAGTGAAGAAGTTGGTAATTTTTTTTTTGCAAAAAAGTTATTATTAGGGTACTCGTTAGTTTCACTAAGTACAGTCTATCTATTTATTTAGTATTTTCGGAAAAAGGAAATATATGATACTGTCGAAAGTCTGAAAATATTAAATTGTACTGACTCACCTCCAACGGTACCGGTCGAACAGAAGGCCTAAAGTTATAAAGTCCCATTTCACCAATGTTCAGCCAGTTGGCTAGATCCTTAGCGTTCGCTAGAGCAGTCGATAAACCGATTATACGGAGACGTCTCGATGTGTGGGACTCTATGAAATTTGTTCTGAAATTACACTTATATTTGAGACTTTAGTACATTTTTTATTATTATCACGTTTTTATAAATTAAATTTTTTGATTTGTGAATTCTTATTCTGATGGCTTGAAAACGCGGTGGGACGTTTTATAAGGGGCGTGAGAGTCGAGTTGTAATGTTGGAATGCATTGAATCTATTTCAAGAATTAGACAATTTTGAATGGAAAACATGCTTTACAAGTAGTTTTAGGGATTATTTAGGAGGTTTTGAATCTATATACTCTCTTGGGCACTATAAAATACAAAGAGAACAGCAGGTTCTCTAAAAGAAACAGGACTTAAAGAATAATTGAAAAATTAAGACACTTATTACAAAAGGAATAAATACCACTTTACCTTGACACAATAACCTCCAACACCGGTCCTCTATCCTCCCCTAGCAGATGTATCTCATCTATCACTATTAAAGCTACATCCTGCACGTAATTCCTGGTTTGCCATGAACGACTTATACCGTCCCACTTTTCAGGTGTCGTTACTATCACTTGAGAATTTTTGATCGCTCGAATATCAGGGGATACGTCACCTAATTAAAAAAATAACACATAATTACATGAATATTTCAACAAATATGTGTGTGTGAGAAGCATATTTATTATAAATAGTTGACGACCCGATTGGCGCAGTGGTTCAGCAATTGGTCTATTGCGCTGGAGGGTGTGGGTTCGATCCCCACGATCAGGAAATTATGATGTGATGAACATTGTAATTTTCTACTGTTTGGGTTCTAATTTATGTATGTATTTGCAAAAAAAAGTATGTTTAAGTATGTCTATCAGTCATCTAGTATCCATAGTACAAGCTTTTGCTTAGTTTGGGACTAGGTGGCATGGTATTAAATGTCCCGGAATATTTATTTATTATTTAAAATAATTATATACCTGTTAATTCAACAACATTTTTGCCGAGTCGTTCTTGAAGCCGTACTTTCCAATCTTTTATTCGTTCTTTGACGAGCGCTTTCAACGGGGCGATATACACCACCTACAAATTAAAATGAATTGTACAATTACATAAAGTACTTTATATTTTAAAAAATATCCTTTTAGATGAACCATTTTATTGCCTACTATGATATAAAAAAATGGTTGGTTTTTGCGTAATTTTTAAATCAATTTATTTATTTATTTTTATTTACACTTCATTGTGCTGAAAAAAGTGAAGAATCTTAAATTCGAGAAATTCATAATCAACACAGAGGGCAGCCTTATTACACAAAAGTTATCTCTTCCAGGCAAGCCTCAGGAATAGGAGGTGTATATGGATGCAGGTAAATTAAATTTTTAGTCTTTTTAAATAGGTTCAATCATTATTGCACTAGACCACGGATGTAGGAACCGATTATACAAAAAAAAAATCTTATTTTATTTATATTGTCTCTTACCTTACACCCGGGATATTCATTAAACACTCTAAACATGGCCACCTCAGCGACTATCGTCTTGCCCGAGCCAGTGGGCGCGCCCAACAGTACGTTATTATCCGTGTGATACAAACAATGGAAGATTTGCGTTTGTATCGGGTTGAAATGCGTGAAGTTGTATAGCATCTCGTAAGAGGGGTTGTTTAGTGCCGTGACGGGGAGGGGCTGTAGTTCCAAGAGGTCTAAAAACCAAAAATTTGTTTGTATATATAAATCGAAGATACTTTTTCTTAGTAGCGCCTAGTTACGTTACTACAAACAGTGGATTCAAGTCTATGTAAATATGCACATCGTTCTTTAGGTTGTAGATATCTTTGCCGAGTCAGTGGGAGCAACCAATGGTAGATTATTATCCGTGTGATACAGGCAGTGGAAGATTTGCGTTTGTATCGGGTTGAAATGCGTGAAGTTGTACAACATCTCGTAAGAGGGGTTGTTTAAAGCGGTGA
>LQNK01001788.1:51558-79404 GCA_001586405.1 Phoebis sennae | reverse complement strand
AAACTAGTGACCCGCTCCGGCTTCGCACGGGTGCAATGCTGATACTAAATACACTACAGAAAAACTGTAAACGTATATAAAAATTAGTACATTATTTTGATAAATCTCGTAGGGTTCAGCCTGCGTTTGCAATGTAAGCAGAAAAACTGATAATTAACGACATCACATTAGAAACGTCAAAAATAACAGTATTTTTCCACGATTTTATAGATGTTATCATACATATAAACCTTCCTCTTGAATCACTCTATCTATTAAAAAACCGCATCAAAATCCGTTGCGCAGTTTTGAAGATTTAAGCATACAAAGGGACATAGGGACAGAGAAAGCGACTTTGTTTTATACTATGTGATATAGGGCATTGAGCTATGTTTCTTCCTATCTTTACAAAACTCTCAGTTGACTTCAAATCCGATAGCGCATTTTACGACAGTTTTACGTGCAAATAAAACATCATGGTTCTACAAAATACCTTTGTAACAAGGTTTCTTAACAGGTGACACGAATGTATACGTTTTGTATTGATTTTGATGGAAAATAACACTTTTTTTATAAGAACTATCTATACTAATATTATAGATATAGTATATAGAATAGATTTGTTTGTTTATATTGAATAGGCTCCGAAACTACAAGACCGATTTGGAAGAAATTTTGTACAGAGGTTCTTTGAAACTCCAGGAAAGACAATTTTTATCCCGAAAATTCTACGGGAACGGGATATATACGCGGGTGAAACCGCGGAGCTCAGCTAGTACCAAATAAAAATGTTTTCATGGGATTTAAAACGCGATTTGATATACACTAGCCGCTGCCCACGGCTTCGCTCGCGTTCTTCTATCTACACTTACATTATAAAGAGGAAAACTAAGTTTGTTTTTATATTTGGCTCAAAAACTACTGGACCGATTTTAAAAATTCTTTCACCATTCGAAAGCTACAATATCCACGAGTAACATAGGCTATAATATAACATTTCGATACGAGAGCGAAGCCGCGCAGATAGTATATCTATAAAAGTATTCTATCACCTAATCCAGCTAATATACTATCATATATGAAATCCCAGGGAGATATAGGCGAGTAAAACAGCGGGAAACATGTAGTTTTAAATGTACACATAAGTATTTATTTTTTTATTTATTATACTTTATTGTACACAACAATGAGACCAGACATATATAGAAAATTTACAATTTATACAAGTATACGAAAAGGCGGTCTTATTGCTAAACAGCAATCTCTTCCAGACAACCAACTTTAGCAAGGAAGTGAAGATAACGCAAGGCACAAAATAAAATACCTATAATAAGTACCTATGTTAAACCAGACAAACCATGGTTGAATAGCTAGTAAGACAATACAGGCGTAATTCTGAAACCCAATTACCCTATAAAGACCCAAATCAGTGTGGAATATTAATGTATACGTGAGATGTAGACTATAAACAGGTATAGAGCGACATGTGAGCTAAGTAAGGTTTATACCGTACAATAAACAGAAGCCTTGATCGTACAAATTTTATCAAAATCGGGCCAGTGTTTTACGTGATTGGCCCACATACGAACAGGTACACAGAAAAAATCTAAGCATTGTTTTGGGGTCTATAAAACATTGTCGTAAGGGTTGTCTGGAAGAGATCGCTACCGAGCAATAAAACTGCCTTTTATTTGCTTGTTTTTTACTATTTATGACCCATAGAGTATTAATTTTATTTTCGCGAATTCAAACGTGTACGCTGTATACCTATTTATAACTCTATAATCTCTATTCTGTCTTTATTAAGACCTCTATTGGATATGAAGTTGTTTGTGGGACGAATATTTGAATAAAACCGGTTTAAAATCCGTTTTTATTTGGTTATATGCGGTCAATAAAAAATTTGACTTGAACAAAATTTTTATGGGACCACACTGACACTACTTTTTCGAATGGAAAAAGAAATTTGCAAATCGGTCCATAAATACCAGATATATGCGGTAACATACATAAAAAAAGATACGAATTGAAAACCTCCTGCTTTTCTTAAAATTTACAAAAACAGAATAATACTATTTTTGGAATATTTCAACAAATTTAAAATCGACATTTAAGTCCGAATGTTAACAGTCGTGTAACTACTAAGCCGCAAATGATAAAGGTACTTGTACCGTGAATTGGAAACGTTGAGGACAGAAAAACACGCTAATGTATATTTCCATTGTTACACGACACGAGATTTACATATTTATTTTGTATATCTATGTAAGTTTAATGTTATATTCACCTTCAATCAATTAATATTATATGTATATCTTCATGTTATTTTTGATTATTTTATTGAAAGAAAGACATATTAACAAAATTAGGGAAAAACATAAAAACACACACCGGTAACCAGTCGTGAATAATGGAATTTAAAATTCATTATAATATAGCGGAATTTGAGGTATCTCTAAATAGAAATGTACAATTTCATCAAGAAGCAACAATACAAAGCATAGACTACCTGTGTGATTGTCATATTCCGACGTTTATAATTACGACCTGTGGGGATCGAACCCACACCCTACGACGCAACACACTAACTGGATATGTTAGTTTACTGCGTCAACAGAGTTAAAATATAAAAACAGTATTACTTGTTAAGTAGCACTATTTCTTTCAAGAATCATCTGTATATACTATATATAAATAAATAAATATTTCTAGTTTGTCCCAAAAACTGAAACTAGATAAATAGACATACAAAATAAAGTATGTATAATTATACTTTTTTTGCAAAAGTGAAGAAATTTAAACAGTGCGTGAATAGGCATCTCTTAGGTGAACGTGCTCCATCATAGGCCACGTTAAGGCTTACCATCAAGCCAAACTGGCCTATATCTATGTCCAAACGTTCGCTTAATCAGCAAAAAAGTACTTATTATTATTATTATTTTAAGCCATTTGTGTCCCACTGCTGGGCAAAGGCCTCTCTTTCTCTCCTCCACTCGGATCGCTTCTTGGTGAGCATCTCCCAATTCGAAACAAAAGCATCTATTTCGTCCCACCTGCGTCTAGGTCTACCCCGGTGTCTTTTGACATTCTGGGGCATCCATAGTGTGGCTAATTTGGCCCACCTATCTTCCGACATTAAGACTTCCGACAAAAAAAGTACTTACTATTTATTTTTTATTTATATTTACTATATGTAATTATTAGTTTGTAGTACGCTAGAAATCAACTTCCTTCAACACTTCTCAGATTTTGACGTCCGGTGATCGCTATACATGTAGTATAAGTCAAAGTAAATATCAAAAATCGTGTCGTATGACAATGAAACTGTGCAAAGCTACGCGTGTTCCTTATCGAACTATAATTAAATACAGACACACAAAACGTTTTGTTTTGATAGTAGGAACAAGCTAAGCAGAAATAGTTTTATGGTAAGGTTTTATGAAATGAAATTAATACAATTAATAGATTGTATTGTGACTTCTTGGTGGAAATGCATTTTAAGTATTGAATTATAGACTTTTTTTACACTATTTATTTTAAAAACATTATTTAATTACAACCGGTTTCGAGAATTCATCATCAGGTAGTCCGATGATGAAGTCTACCTGTAAAAACCTACCTGTACAAGTCTACCTGAAATCGGTCCAGTAGTTTTATGAAACAAATACAAAAATGTTTGTTTGTTAGACTATTAGATAGTTTCTTAACCCCCACCGACTTCCCTCATCTTTAAACTCGATATTTTCTTTTGTCTAAACTATTCGCCTATTAAATTTAATCAAGATCGGATAAACCCAAGTTATCGTCGTACAAAGTTTAACATACTTACATACAAATATACAACCGGTCATATCGACTCAGATTTCACTCTATTTATAAAAACCTATGAAACATTCAAATAAAATTTCAAACATTCAAATAAATCCACCTTTAATTCAAAATGAATGTCAACAGGACACCCTGTATAACGTTTCCTGCGCTCTGATTGGATAATGAGCGGATATTGCGATGACGTCACGAGCTCCCGCTTCCTATGCAATACAGCCTATACACTATCAGGTTGCCTGGTAGAAACCACCGCTTAACGATAAGACTGTTAAAGTATTTTAGGAAGTTATCATATATACTCGGTTTAAATAACTCTAAGTTTTTATGTGTACACTGTTGGTATGGCTATAAATAAATAAATACTAATATTATAAAGAAAAAAGATTTGTTCGTTTGTTTGTGTTGAATAGGCTCCGAAACTACTAGACTGATTTGGATGAAATTTTGTACAGAGAGTCCTTGAAATCCGAGGAAGGACATAGGATATTGTAACATTAATAATTATATCTACGGAATATAGTACAACATGAAGAATCATATTTACTAAATGTCGTACTTATCATGAAATTACTGTGAAGGTAGATGATAAAAAGTAGTGTTGGCAAATGGTATAAAAGATATATATATATATCATAACATTATATTTGACAACTATTTGTACCATGTTTTTAGCAAATAAATATTATTTTATTTTTATTTTTTATTGGTGTCGCTATAGAATCGGTTCAGTATTGTACGTTAGCTTTAGGCTGTTACTATGCTCGAATAATGAACCAAAAGGTATAATACACTAAAACATGAGAAGGGAACAGTTTTATTTAGTGCCTAAAATAGCATCTCTGGACGTTGGAAAGAAGTATTGGTTATAAAAGTTTCTATCCAGAAAATGTTACGAGAAAAAATGCTTACAAAATATCTACCACTAGCTGAGCTCCGCGGTTTCACCCTCCTATATGTCCCGTTCACGCGGGATTTTCGGGATAAAAAATATCCAATGTCCTATCTTGGGTTTCAAACAATCTGTCACAGATTAGAGAATAAAAGGCAGATGGAGTGCGGCCGAAGACTCGAGTGACGCCGAAAAGCAAATACAAACTTCAAAAGCAAATACAAAAATGTTCTTCTAGTTTGACACAACATATCACGAGAGCCTCGAAATCTTTAAACTTCACTCTCACAGATGCACGTGTAGTTAGCGTCACTCGAGTCTTCGGAACACTCCATCTGCCTTTTATTCTCTAATCTGTGCAATCGGTATTCAAAATGCCATCGAAATCGGTTCAGTCATTAAAGCGTGAAGAAAAGACAAATAGACAGACAGAGTTGCTTTTGCGTTTTCATATTATATAGTATTTTTTTAATATAGAAAAAAAGCAATTGCAAACATTATTCCATTCCCAACGCAATCAAACAAATGTATAGATAACCTTTAATTCAAAATGGATGTCAACAGGGCACCCTGTATATTGTTTCCTGCGCTCTGATTGGATAATGAGCGGATATTGCGATGACGTCACTTCCGGCGCGTCGATACAGCCTATTTCAGATCGATTTAACCGACTTTGAAAAGAGCTAATTATAGAAGCGAAATTTCCATGCAAATTTTATATTATACAGAGGAAAACTTTGTTTGTAATGAATAGGCTCAAAAACTACTGGATTTTAAAAATTCCTTCACCATTCGAAAGCTACATTATCCACGAGTAACATAGGTTATATATATGACATTATGCTACGGAAGCGAAACCGCGGGGAGTAGTAGTAGTAGTTAGTAGGAAATAAGAAAGAAATATTACTGCACATTTAAAGCTCACACTGGTGTAATTACCATCCCCAGCAGAAGATCGGTGTGAAGCAGTATTGCACTGTTTCGTACGGTGAGTGGGGGCTCAGAGGCCTGCATTCCCATCCAATACCTTTCCCATCCTGTTCTACTCCTCTCCCCATAATGCCAGTGGCGACGGGTTAGAATACGTGTGTCGCCACCTTATTTCTACCCGTGGTAGTCGTACGAGGTGACAGAGGACAATCCTGCTGCATAACATCTTTAGCAATAAGAGAGTGGGAGCCGAGCATTGCTCGATTGAGCCAAGCTCGCACCGGTGTAAGTACCACCCCAGCAGAAGACCGGCGTGAAGCAGTATTGCACTGTGTGCAGTACGGTGAGCGAGTGCCAGGAGGCCTGTATTCCCATCCCATTCCTCTCCCCTCCTGTTCTACTTCTCTCGCAATCATTAATCCTCTCCTTATCCCCTCCCCTTCCTTCAAGCCGGCGCGGCATCTGCGACACTTTGTTGTAGATGTTCATGGGCTGCGGTCAGTCACTTAACATCAGGTGAACCGCATGCCCCGCTTGCCTGCTGTCTATACTAATATTATAAAGAGGAAACCTTTGTATTTTTGTATGTTTGTATTGAATAGGCTCAAAAACTACTGGACCGATTTCAAAATTTCTTTTACCATTCTTCCGAATCCGTATAGGCTATATTTTATCCCGGAAAATAGATAGTATATAATAGTATGCTACGGGAGCGAAGCCGCGCGGATCAGCTAATCTATATATATAGAAGAAAGTCGTGTTAGTTACTCCACTTATAACTCAAGAACGGCTGAACCGATTTAGCTGAAAATTCGTAGGCAGAAGGCTTAGGACCAGGAGAATGACATAGGATTTTAATCCCGGAAATCTCACGGGATCGGGCTATATATGCGGGCGAAACCGCGGGGCACAGCTAGTTTCATATAAAAAACAAAATACGTTATTCTCCCTCAACCAAAGGGTGCTCCTTTTAAGGACAGCCTATTTGCATTCCCATAGAATTATACAAATTAATATTTATACTTCTAAAGGTCACACGTTTGATTCTCGACCCCGCTTCTTAGAATTATCGTGATTATTAATGAACCATGCATTTTATTACACTAATATTATAAAGGGAAACTTTGTTTGTTTGTAAATAGGCTCAAAAACTAATTTCTTCTTTACCTTCTTTGTTGGATTTGCTACTACCTATATACCTATGTAGGTTGCCTGTAAGAGATGGCTTATAGCCATAAGGTCGCCATTTGTACATCTTTTATAATGTCTTAAATGCATTTCTGTAATTGTGTACAATGAAGGATAAATAAATAAATAAACTACTGGACCGATTTTATTCTTTCACCATCCAAAAGCTACATTATCCACGAGTAACATACGCTATATAAATATGCTTTGCAAGCGAAACCGCGCGAATCAGCTAGTATAATATAATTTATTCCATATAATTACAGTTAATATCAAGTTTTTTTTTCAAAATCGGCCCAGTAGTTTTTGAGCATATTCATTAGAACCAAACAAAGTTTCCCTCTTAATAATACAAGTGTAGATTATAATTAACTATATGTATTATATGATATGATTAATTATATTTTATATGATGGAAATAAACACAAATAAGTGATAACGGTCTTAGAAAAGTTTCATTAAAATCCGTACAGTAGTTTCAAAGATATGTGTAAATTAAAATATAGGTGGGTAGTTCAGTGAAAATTAAAAAAAATATTTTTACATAACCTAAAGACTGCAACTCCTAATTCAGAAGAAGAAAAATGTACATAATATATGAAATAAATAAATAAACAAACTAACAAATAAATAAATAAATACACTATCCACTACCATCCCTTAATTGGATGTATCAATCCAATCGCAAAATTACTTTTAAATTGATAACCCCACCCTTGAATGTTTTCATTTCGTAACTACCCTCAATAAAATCAAAAATTAACTTTGTCAAGTCTATAAATACCAATATTTATTTGTATGTCTATAAAAGATATGGCTGAATGGATTTGAATAAAATTTTGTAAAAGGGTAGTTCATGATCCGGATTAATGTATTATTTATCGTCGTAATTAAAGAAAGAAAGAAGAAAGAAAAATTTATTTACTTAATAAGAAAGTACCACCACCGACAAAAAAAATATTCACATAACAGCTATACAAGAAAAATTACAATATAAAATAAAAAAACTTAAACATTAAGGGTTTCCAATCATCATCATTGTTAAATCGTTTGCTTTACAAGAAAACATTTTCTGGTGTTTGATATAACGAGTACTTTCCATATTAAAAAATTAAATAAGTGGAGGTAGACACAATTTTTGAAACACTCATGAAGGCAAGTCATCTCAGTCACCCGTGACTACGCTCGCTGTAAAGTGCTCGAAGCGTCGGGTTAATAAAATTTTTTGCCAAAAAATAGAACCGACTTCCTCGCTCTAAAAAGTAGAAAATAACTTTTATTTCATTTTTGTTGAAATCTATATAAAGTCGGTGCCTTTATCTATTTTCAATTTAACAAGATTTTGCACCGACTTTGTATAGATTTCAACAAAAATGATATAAAAGTTTTTTTTTATTTTTTTGGCGAAAATTTTTATTTATCACTTTTTAGTGTCCTGTGAAGGGTAATCACATCATCTAGTCACAATTCAGTTGATATATCCATCATTAAACCTTAACCGCAGAGCTTATTCCGTTGATTTTCGAGGAGTTCCCTGGAATATCTTGCATATCAGACCTAAACCAAATTTCTATGGGACCACTCTGGAACTCTACTCTTTCGAATGCAAAAATATTTTTTTAAATCTTAGGTATATGCGGAGGAGATCCTCCTCCTTTTTTTTAAAGTCGGTTAAAAATGTAAAATAATGTATAATAAACCGCGTTTAAAATCCTTTACTGCGTTAAATAAACCCAGAATCTATCCAGCCAATCGCAAAATTACTTTTTAAATTAATAACTCTACCCCTTTCAATGGCCATTTTGTTTTGATTTCGTAACTACCCTCAATAAACTTATCAATCCGTAATTTAACGACATATATTTTTTTAAGACTTATATATATTTATTTTAGCAAAAAAACCTATTAACAAACCTCTATTTCATTTTAAAATACTTATCCAATGATTATTTCAATTATTATCATTAATTCATTTTTTCCTCTGGTTACATATAAAGAGAGCCACCCAGAAAGAATTTTTTTGGAATAAATGAAGCCTACAAGTTGATTCTAATATTGAAATCTGCCAAGTGGTTTTTACGTAATTGAGGCACATACAAACAGAAAAAATCCTAACCATTGTTGCATATAGTCTGGATATTATTATTTTTTTTATATGTACTGTTAGGAATTATTTCCAATGATACACATCACTTGCACGTACATGTTTATTATCCAATGTTTCGTAACAGTCTGAGAGGAATACAACACTTGCAACCTATTTTATAATAGTCAATGACACACCATTTAAGAGAGGGTAAGACAATATCATAAACAAGACGCTAGTTTTACTATGACAATTTCCAATATTAATTAATTAATAACAATATTAAATACTTTGCAAATGCATTTAATAAATAAATATTAAATACAAAAAATGGCACCACTGTATTATAACATCATAACATTTCAGTTAGTGTAAACAAATATTACTAACAGTACAGAAAATCATAATTATGAACATTTTGCAGTTTAAAGAACGTAGGTTCGAATCCTGGCTTGCTCAAAATGTTTCTTAAAAAACATAAAAATAAATAATGTATGCATCTTGTTGCATACGGAACCCCAAATAAACAGGGGCAAAGCAATCGAAATGCAATTCGAATGTGACCCAGTTGCGTCTGATCGAGAGAATCCATTTAATAATTGAACCGTAATTGATTTGGTTTGCTTTAATAAGAGGTCAACATTTTTTGACCTTAATGACAGCAAAGTTAAAAATCGTGGATGTTTTTTTATTGAAAAGAAGTTGCTAATTATTTTTTTTAATTCTCAGTTTTTTTTTTTAATTTCTCTTACGGTGGAAAATAATTACTTGTAATACGTTTACGTTTACGTTTGATTGGTGAAATACATTAAAAATATTTTCGGTATAAAAATACTTTATAATATCTTTCGAAATACAAAATTAAATTTTGTTAGTCGATTTTAAATATACATCCTGTATAGCCATAAAAATAAACTTGTTTTTATTGTGAAAAGTACTGGAATTTTCCATTGATGAATAAAACGATTTATTTTAAATAGGAAGGGAAAGGAACTTACCTGTCCGCGGTTCTACTATAAGAAGTCTATAGAAATATCCTATCACTTAATACAGGTAATAGCCTATCTGTACAGCAAATTTCATCTAAATCCGTCCAGTAGTTGCAAAGTAATTAACACACAAATATCCGCTTGCTGGCTTGAGGATAAGGATAACTTTTATTTATTTATAACATCGAATTTAACAAGCAACGTCGCGGTTATCTATTCGTATCTAATAATATCGTATATATTATATCGTTACTAATATTATAAAGAGAAAAGATTTGTATGTTTGTATTAAATAGGCTTCGAAACTACTGTACCGATTTGGGTGAAACTTTGTACAGAGATTTTTAAAACCCCAGGAATGACGTATAGTTTTATCCCAAAAATCCTACGGAAACGGGATATAAACGCAGGTGAAACCGCAGAGCTCAGCTAGTACATTAAAAAACATCCCCAAAAGATTTAAAAACTTATTGTTGTATTGAGGACCATTGAAAATATTTCAAGTAAGTTTAAAACTATTGTTATCACATTGAGAGCGCTGTATTCAAATGAATAGAATTTAAAATATTTTTATAATTATTTCAGTTTTCAAGGGTTGTAAATTTTAAGTCATTGTGAATCTGTATTGTGCTTATTCAGTTGAAATTAAAAGGTAATACTTTTGCAAAAATGCTGAATGCTTAATCGTGCTAAAATGTAATGGTAATTTTGTGGAAAATTAATGTTACATGCAATTAGGAATTTTAAAGTGTTTTTATTTTTGTGTGAATTAAGCGAGGTTTTTAGTGCTAGTCGAGTAATGTTAAATAAAACATAATAAATACCTAATATTTTTAAAATGTATCTTTCGTATGAAATTTATATTTTTTCAAGTTCAAACTATCTACCTCCAGTCATTTTCGATCCAGTGCTTTTTTGGAAATGTTTTTTGCTGTAGGAATAACCATAAGTTTGATACTATTTTGAAATTGATATTAAATACAAAAGTTTTTAAGTTCACTGACCGTCTTAGTGTAGTACATTTTTTAAAACCACATACTATCAAATTTGACCTTAAAATTTTACTCAATACTAAACTTGAAATATTTTTTTTTCTTCTGCTGTCTAATATTTCTATTAGTATGCCATGCATGTATCCAAGAAAGCAACAAATAAATAAAACTAAGTAAAAAAAAATGAAAAATAAGAGTTACGGCACATTGGGCGAGGTCATCATTTTTGAAAAAACTACAAAATCCTCTATATCTCAAAACAGTGATATTTTCGTATGACCTATTTTTTTTTGATAGATTATTAGCTCTGCTATCATCCCCCAAGAGATGCTTCACCCATTACGGGACACCCTGTATGTTAAAATATGTTCAATATAAATGGTGTTCCAAAACGAATTTGTATTTATTTCCCGGTGACGTCACTTAAATTCTAACCCTCCCAGCATTGACAGACTACTAATGTAATGGGCAAAATTTCCCCGGGGGCAGAATTTACCCCACTTCGACAAATAATCACCCATAAAATAGAGGAGAATCATGAATTTTTAACACATCTAACTTTAATCCTGTGACACGCAAGCTTAAGTTAGAGGAAATTAATCTAGTTATCGTACTGATACCTATATATGTTTGGATGTTTGTCTGTCAATTACGCCGTAATTTCTGAACTGTTTTGATGAACTATCGCATACAGATAAATAAGTAAGTTTAAGTATTCCTGGACTTTTAACACAACTAGATTACTGATAGACATACTTAAACATTTTTTTTTGTGAATACATACTGAACAGACAGACAGTCAAATGGACTTGAGATTAGCTCAATTTGGTGAAAAAATCATTTTATTATGTGTTTTACGCCGCGATCAGAAGCCAATAAAAAATAAACTCTTACAACTGAAACCAGCTAATACCATACAATATAAAGCAGTCATTCTTATTTATTTACATCTCGTCCATTACGAAAACACCATTCTGTATATCGAAGTGACAAACACTTTCAATATTAATATTAACAAATTGCGTCGGCCATTCCGTTTGAGTGTTTAATATTTTAGTAATGCGACATAAACTGTATATATTCACTTATTTCAAATAGATAGGTGAGAGAAAGTAACTTTTTGCCAAATATACTTTTTTTATGTTACAAAGGCAAGCGAAGCATGCGGTTCACCTGATGTTAAGTGACTGACCGCTGCCCGTGAACATCTACAACAGCAAACTGTCGCAGATGCCTTGCCGGCTTGAAGAAAGGGGATAGGATAGGAAGAGAATTAATGATGGGAAGTTGGGAGACGTAAAACAGGATGGGAGGGAACCGACTTCGATTAGAAATAAAGATTTGTCTACTGTCTATTATATAAAACATTCTTCTTTTTCTTCTAATAACGCAAATTTTACACCTTTGAAGTGAAACTTATTACAAAAAAAAACGGTGCAAACATCCTGTATAAGCCTCAGTTCCACGTCCGGAGACATTTTAACCGTCCAGTCGTAAACCGGCTGTAAATAATGTATTCCTTTCCTATATTTTTTATGGGCCAAAGCGCAATATTACTAAGTGACCGAGACGGGGGGAGGGTTCGCAAAAAAACAATACTAAAATACACGAATTTAAGTAAACAGCCTGTATAAGTTAGAATTTCTTTATTTATTTCATTTTTTATATATATTCCTTATTGTACATATAAGAAACAATAAACATAACATTGTAAACAAACGAAAAGTACAAAAGGCGGTCTTATTGCCTAGAGTGATCTCTACCAGACAACCTTTAGGCACAGGATGGGGGTAGCAAACTTTATAAGCAGGCACCAAAAAAGAGAAAGGGAATAAGTCAAGATAGACAGAAGAGTATTTTAGTATAAATAGTATAATAATAAACAAATACAAATAAAATATATAAATACATACATATACATATAAAAAGAATATACATATTATAAAGTACCACATAAATAATAAATATTAAACTATAAATAAATACATGATGATGATAGAATGTCCCACAATTATGTCGTCAATCAAAAACTTTTTAAAATTTCACAAACCTACCTTATCTTTATATTTCGTGTATATCATTGTGGGGTTAAAACTATATATTACTTGGATATTAAAAATCAATTATTAAGATTCTATGGTAGTACAAATAAATGGTTTTGTCAGACAAACAGACAAACGGACGACGTGTTCTATAAGGTTAAAGTGTTCCTATAAGGTTTCCGATTTTGTTTGTGGAGGTTCGTAACCCTAAAAGCACCCCGTATATAGGTACGAGGTGTTTTTAGGGTTAGGGTAAGTCTTAAGTCTGAAATGCCGAGAATGTATTGTTTTCCTATTTTTTGATTCAAAGCGCAATATTACTAAATAGCCAAAAATATTAATAAATAGTCGTATTTATAATATAACATTAGCAGGATTAAAATAAAGGTTAAAATAGAAAAGCAATCATAAAAACACTATCAAAATATTTAGTAAATTAGTAGGTTTTATTTAATTTTCTATTTATAGAAACTCCCTTTAACTAGGGAGAAATAAATTCCATCTATACTAATATTATAAAGCTGAAGAGTTTGTTTGTTTGTTTGAACGCGCTAATCTCAGAAACTACTGGTCCGATTTGAAAAATTATTTTAGTGTTAGATAGCCCATTTATCGAGGAAGGCTATAGGCTATATATCATCCCGATATTCCCACGGGAGCGAAGCCCTGGTGCGCAGCTAGTTTGAAATAAATGTATTTTCTTTCTTTCTTTCTTTCTTCTTTCAAATTGTTTTTGCTGACGGTACATCTTGAAGCAGACAAGTTGCACATACATATGCAGACGGTATGCAGCGAGGGAAATAAAACAATGCTCGTGGCGAAATATAGACTTTAAAACCGGTTTAAATTTATTAAATACTAGCTGAGCTCCGCGGTTTCACCCGCATATATCCCGTCGCCGAAGGATTTTCGGGATAAAAACTTAGATCTTATTTATGTCATTCCTGAAGTTTCAAAAAATCAAAATTTCGTCGAAAAAGGTCGTGTAGTTTAGGAGCCTATTCAATACAAACAAATAAACAAACAGACAAATCTTTCCTCTTTATAATATTAGTTTAAAGTAGCTCTTACCCGCGTCTTCGCTCGGTTTAAATTTTAATTAAATATTCCTGGACATTTAACACAACGCAATCTAGTCCAAAACTAAGCAAAGCTTGTACTATGGAAACTACATAACTAATAGACATACTTAAATTTTTTTGTAAATACATACATACTATAGATACATTAACACCCAGACAGTAGAATATTACAATGTAATTTTCTGCTCGTGGAGATCGAACCCACACCCACCGGCGCAATAGACCATTGCTGAACCACTGCGCCAATCGGGTCGTCAAAGATATTTCTTTCCTGCAAGATATCTACAGTTCAATCAATGTAATAATCCACAAACGTCAACCACTATTACCTTGTAATAAATAACGCCAAGTTGCAATCACTAGATAATCCTATTTATATACAACTAGCTGTGTCCTGCGGTTTTACTCGTGTTTATACCCCATTCCCGGGATTTCCTTAAGACCAGGAGAATAAAAGTATCCTATATTATTCTCCTGGTCTTAAGCTACCTCCTTACGAATTTTCAACCGAATCGGTCCAGCAAATCTCGAGTTATAAGCGTTGTAACAAACCCGTCTTTATTTTATATATAAACTAGCTGATGCGCACGGCTTCGCTCCCGTAGTATAATGTTCTATAGCCTATGTTTATCTATATAAAAACCTTGAAATCTATACAAAGAAGGTCCTTTTATCTATTTTCAATTCAACAAGATTTTGCACCGACTTTGTATAGATTTCAACAAAAATAACATAAAAGTTATTCTCTACTTTTTAGAGTAAGTAAGTCTGTTATATTTTGTTGCAAAAACTTATTATATATTAGTAATAAATAAATGACTTCGAACATCCTCAATAATTATTCTTATACAATTAAATATTAATCAATAAACATAGTCAAACAGTCATAAATACGAAAAAGACAAAAAATACAATTTCAAGTTAATTCAGTTACAATATTTCCCGATAACTTTAAATCCCCGAGTCTATAGCAACCTCACGTTCCAGCCAAGTCGTAAGATGACAATGATAACTACTTCTACCCCCGGTTTTACGTACGTTAAGTTAGTTAGTTATTTATTTAATACACATATTACATATATCACAGTATAGTCGATAATGCAGTAAAAATAGAAAAAAATGCGCGCAAATAAAGATTTTATTCCATTTCATTTCATTTCATTTGCCTTATGATTTAAATCTATTTATGTTAGATAGATAATTTCGGGGAAGTTTGATTGCGTTGGTCTAGTGGTTGCATCTTTGACTACAGATCGAGAGGTCTCGGGTTCGAATCCTCGTGTGAGTCATAAAAAAATGTTATTGAGATTTTTCTACAGATCTCAATAGTAGTCTGAAGTTGTCGGTGTTGGAACACCCCCGTGCCTCGGAGAGCACGTGTGTTGTCGGTCCTGCGCCTGATCTCTCTCCGCGAGTGTCCAACTGCCCCCTGAGGGTTATGAGAGTAAAGGAATAGAGAGTGCACCTGTGTTTGCACACACTTGTGCACTATACTTTTACTGTATACATTTATTTAATTAATTATTTGTCTATTATTGTGTGTAAATCTATTTCTGACCTCTCCAATCGTCACTATGCCATTAGGAGCTGAAAATCAGCGCTGCGACTAACGTAGGAGCAGCATACGCTGAGATTCCCTTTCATACCACACTGCTACTTGAGTAATTAAGTGATTATTTGTCGACTTGACGACCCAATTGGTGCAGTGGTGCAGCAATGGTCTATTGTGCCGGAGGGTGTGGGTTCGATCCCCACGAGTAGATAATTATGATGTGATGAACATTGTAATTTTCTTCTATCTGGGTGTTATCTATAGTATGTATGTATTTACAAAAAAAGTTTGTTTGAGTATGTCTATCAGTTATCTAGTATCCATAGTACAAGCTTTGTTTAGTTTGGGACTAGATGGCGTTGTGTTTATTGTCCAGGAATATTTATTTATATTTATTTATTTATTTGTGTCTGATTGTGCGAGTTTTTTAATAAAATATATAAAATATCTCCAGCGTGCCTCTTGAGATGTCCACTATGACTATTCGGAGGCATTATTATTAATTAAAATACCTAAATTTAATATTTCTAAAACAATTTTCAGACATAACCACACAGCACAACACATAAATCAGTATTTTCGCGAAACATCCTGTCCAAATGTCATAGTGTTTTATGATGACGAATTATTCCGCAGACATGTTTGTTTTACGGCGTTATGTTTTAAAATTATTATCATGTAATTATTTAAAACAAAAATATTAGATACTAGCTTTCCGCCCGCGGCTTCGCTCGCGTGGACCCGGCAATTCGAATTTTTCTCGCCGTAAAAACCATGCTTGAACTCCAACGAACATTTAAAAAAAAGAATTGTCCAAATTGGTCCAGTCGTTGTTGAGTTATGCGCTTACCAACACATTTTGCGATTCATTTTTATATATAAGATTGATGATGACGTAATGGCGCAGTGGCCTCAGCAATGGTGTATTACGAGGGTGTGGGTTCGATTATGGGAGTAGAAAATTATGATGTGATGTACATTGTAATTTTCTACTGTGTAGCTGTTAATTTATCTATAACATGTATGTTTTTACAAAAGCGTACATATTATTACATAGAATGCATAGTTGAAAGAGATCGCTTACTAGTAATAAGGCCGAGTAAGATATATAATAAAATATTGTCGACTTATTTTTATGAAAGAAAATTATAACTGAACATTGAAAAAATCTGTATTTCTATGAAAAGTTTGTTTTATTGTCTCGCAATATAAACGTCATAACTCTATTAAATCACCCATCCAACCCCCTAATCGGCTAACGTAGCTTAACCTTATCAATCGTTGAATGAATTGCAAATATTAACCGACAATTTTCTATTCGTTAGAATCGAACCCACACCCTCTGCGCTCAAGAGGCAAAAAAAAATGCAATGAATGTCCGTTGCATTATTTTTAATTATTTTTTTTTACCTTCCGGTTACATATAACCCCTAAATGTTTTTTTTCAAATGAAATGTAGCCTATATAGCACCTAATATTAGTCTATAAGATTATAAAATTTTATCAATATATGCCCAGTGTTTTTACGTGATTGACGAACATACAAACAGATAAACAGACAAATCAGATATTAATTTAAATATCTACTAAACCAATAGACCTTCTATCCTTATATCATGAAACGCATACTAAAAAACATGATAAACATATCACAAATACTAAACAAATTTTGATGAATTTTCATATACTATAGGTCTCGAATTGAACAAGAGCAAAACCACGGTCAGAAACTAGTATCTAAAATGTCAATTATTTTTATTACACGCAAAATCAGCAATTACTCAATTACCGAAACGGTCACCCATCCAACCCCCGCCTCAGCTAACGTAGCTTAACCTCATTAATTGAATGACGCAGCTGTCAGAGTTAACGACATATGTTTATACGCTTGTGCAAATGTGCAAGTCACCGTTTTTGAGATGATTGTTGGGGGTTCGATTCCCGGAGTTACAAAATATTGGTTTTATTTAACTCTAAAATTGGTTAATAAAATATTTTTATTTTTTATTTTATTTTATTGGTCTAGTGCAGGCGTTGGCAAGCTTTCGAAATTTTATTATAATTGACAAGTTTTTAAAAAAGCTATTTTTTGCAAAAAATCTACCTATTTATTCATATCTGAGTAGAGAAGAACTATGTACTAATATTATAAATGTACAACTGTCTGTTTTTTTTTTCACGAAAAAACCACTAAACCGATTTGGATGAAATTTTATTCGGTTTGTTTGAAACACGTGAAAATACATTTTAAGATAGTTTTATAGATAGCAAATTTTATCTCTGCAGTTTCACCCGCGTATATATCTATTATATAGTTTTTGCGTTAAAGAGTATCAAACATACATACAAAATTCCGCATTTATAATATATAAGTAGAACTAGTAAGGATTGATCTGTATGTATACCAAGCTTCATCATAATCGGTTCAGTAGTTTTTGCGCAACAGAGTAACAAACATACAAACTTTCGCATTTATAATATTGGTGACCCCAAATTAAAATAACAATGCTATAACCAATCAGTAATCGTCCCCACAACTCAATTCATCAATTATGACTTAGCAATTTCTACCCTATAATATTTTATTATATGTAAAAATAGCAGATGCTTGGCTGTGATTAATTTAATACAAATAAATGTTACTCATTTAACAGTAAAACCACAGATTAGAGAATACAAGGCAGATGGAGTGTTCCGAAGACTCGAGTGACGCTAACTACTCGTACAAGTGCATCTGTGTGAGCGAATTTTGAAAATTACGAAGCCCTCGTGACGTGTTGTGTCAAACTAGACGAACATTTTTGTATTTGCTTTTGAAGTTTGTATTTGCTTTACGGCGTTATTTGAGTCTTCGGCCGCACTCTATTTGCCTTGCAATCTAATCTGTGGATAAAACTTTAATTTGTAAAAGAAATTATTAAAATAGCAGCTACAAACACGAAAAACCTCATCGAAATTAGTTTAACCGTTTATGCTATTATTTAAATGCGTAATTTTCGCTTTTTTCTGTGTTTTTTTCACGAATTTTCTGATATTATCTTCAAATTGGTGTTTGTACTGCTTTTTAAAGTTATCAAAATCCAATAAGGTGTGAAAAAGACTTTAATTCTATAAATTTTAGGCAAAAAATCAAAATTTCCCTCTTTATAATATTACTAACACCAAATGATGCAAGCAACATTGCGGCAAGAAACTAGTGAATAATTCATAAAACAAACAAAATACGTTACAGTGAAAATGAAATAATTATCGTTAGTAAATAATTCACGGTCAACGACGAACCGTCATAGTATAACAGATACGAATCGTTTTCATTAACGAGCGGTTATAATCAATCGACACCGAGTTTTGGTGTTTAATTAACGCCACGTTTATTAAAGAAAGAAAAGAAAGAAAGAAAAATCATTTATTTGACGTCAAGACATGACACAATACATTTATGATAACACAAAATTAAATAAAAAAAAATAAAAATATTATAGACATATTTTAGAGTTACGCCTAGTAGGATAGTGAACTGTCCGTAGGTAAAACGACTCGTTTTATTTACGGACAGTAACTGTAGTTTGGGCGTTAGTCACATAAGTAAGTCACTCACCGGTGATATATTTTACAAAATATTAATTTTATTTGAAAGGAAACACTAAAGTCATTACAAAACTCACATCTATGAAACTGCTGGAAGAAAGAATTTCACCTCGTTTAGTACAGCCGTTTCCGTGTAATATTTGTGTATTCAACCCGATCAAAAAAAAATATGTATCATAAATACGAAAGTTTGAATGTTTGTGTGTTTTCATTCATTCATATATAGATATGAAAGAATGCACACACAATGCACATTTACTAAGTGTAAGCAATTTTAATTTATTATTATAAAATGTACTTTTGTTAACGTCTATAATTTGTAGGTTAGGTTGGCAATTTCGCCTAAAACACCCTATATTTAAGAGCGTATTGTACTCTATACTATGTTAATGTCAACTGTTGTGTATGCCTAATATAAAAAATAAATAGAATATTTAACGCGAGCGACGCCGCGGCAGTCGCTAGTAAATAATTCATAAAACAAACAAAATACGTCACAGTGAAATTAAAATAATTGTCGTTATTGAATAAGTGACGTAACTGAGTTAGGCACTCACCGGTGATATATTTTGCGAATTATTCACGTTACATCAAAATATTAATGAAAGATGGGGAGTGTTGAGGTGGTGGTACACTGAGATTTTATGGGGAATGTACATTCTCCATGTTTTTCTTGTTGGGTGAATTATTTTAATCAAGATGTATCAGCATATAAGTTATAAAAATTAAATTAATAAGTCAAATTAAAACTAAATTAATAAGTTAAATTAATAATTCGTGAATAACACTACATATTCAATTGGGTCAAACAGACCTGCAATACAAGTTTTTACTTAGTGCAGGTCTAGCTGATCACATTAGTCTCCTAAGTGTAGTAAGAAATGTAATGTCAAGTACTAATGTAAAATGTAAACTATGTTATTTTGATGCCAATAAAAAAAATTATTTATTTTTATTTATTTATTTTAAGAACAACATATATCTTAATATAGTTTCGATCATTTTACATAGAATGACAATGTAAATTTCCAGAATTTTCCAGTCTTTCTATCATCTTCCAAAAATTAATAATAATAATAAGCATTTTCATCTTACCGCCGCAAGGCGAGGCACTATACCAACAATAATAATATCGCGCTCGTTGTAAAGTGTGTTGTCACGGGTGACAGAATGACAGTTGTCTTTATAAGTGTTTCAAAATTGTGTGTCTACCTCCACTTGTATAGATAGTATTTGCAAAATTGACTTACAGTGTCCTCTTGTCCTTTGATATGCTTGACATGGAAATTTAATTTGATCGTGATATATCGCTGTATAGTATTCGAAACGTCGGGTAAATAATAATCTATACTAATATTATAAAGCTAAAGAGTTTGTTTGTTTTAACGTGCTAATGTCAGGAATTACTGGTCCGATTCGAAAAATTTTTTTAGTGTTAGATACCCCATTTGTCGAGGAAGTCTATAATCTATATATCATCGCGATATTCCCACGGGAGCGAACCCCTGGGGCGCAGCTAGTGTATAATAAACCGTGTTTAAAATTATTTAGCAAGTATATTATTTAATAAATAAATTCGTTGCTCAGTGTACCCCAAGCCTAACTCGGAAATCATGAATTATGACGTCACGGCTTCAAGTTATTAACTCATTATTTATTCACTAAACTGTCTGATTTGTTACATCCAATATTTAGTGAATTTGAATATATTTACTTAATTCATACATATTTCATGATTTTGCTTTATACATATTTAATTTTCGCAATTTTTAACAGACTTCCAAAAAAAGGAGGTTATAATATATTCAACCGTATTTTTTTAAATAGAAAATTTGTCGGATAATGTAGTTTTCGAATGGTGAAACAATTTTTGAAATTGGCCCAGTAGTTTTTGAGCCTATACATTACAAACAAACAAACAAAGTTTTCCTCTTTATAATATTAGTGTAGTTTTGTTTTACAAACAATTATCAATTGTCGAAGCCTTACGCCTAGTAAGATATTGTACTGTCCGTTAGTAAAACTACTCGTATTATTTGATATAAACCGGTTATTACTTACCATTATTACAACTTACTGTATTCTCGATTTTGGGGTTATTCTTGTAGTATAGAACTTACCTGAAAAAGAAATAAATATTAATTAATTATTTGATTAATTTTGAGTGACAACGTCTGATGATTTGATGTCCCGATTGGCGCAGTGGATTTGGCAATGGTTTATTGCGCTGGGGGGTGTGGGTTCGATCCCCACGAGTAAAAAATTATGTAATGAACATTGTAATTTTCTACTGTCTGGGTGTTCCTTTAATAATAAAACACTTTTTTTACACAAGAACATTAATGAAAGTATTCTTATAGATTAATAAAAGGGCTATGTTAAATTATGTAGAATGTAATAGAATTGTACTGTGATTGTACACAACTGGCCAATTATAGAACTAGTCAGTTACATAAACATTCATAAAAATAACACATACAAATAGGCGGCCTTATCACTCTTCAGCGACATCTACCAGACAACCTTAGGATATAGGAATCATTGTTTTATGTGAGTATTTACAAAAAAAGTATGTTGTATGTCTATCAGTTATCTAGTTTCCATAGTACAAGCTTAGTTTGGGACTAGATGGCGTTGTGTTAAATGGATTATTTATAACTCGTGGAAAACCAAAGCATCTCACTAGTCAATAAAATCAAAGATACCCTCAAGCGATATATTTTCATCAGAGTTGTCGGCAATAATTAAAATTAAGTCGGACATTTTTTCTCGTTAAGTAAATCTTGCCCTGGAGGGTTGCTATTGGTGATAGAGGGGACTGGGGAGGAATAAACACACAAACAAATATAAAAAGGGGAGACCTAGTTTTTTGGACGTTTTTTTATACTGGGATAAACAAACATTTCACCCCGTTTCGCATGATGTAATTTTTTTTCTTCAAATACATATTATTTTTTTGTATTTTAAGAAGTAGGATAAAACATAGCGCATATGTTAATCCAGTTCTTGAACTATCATTATGCAAAATTTCATCAAAACCAGTTCAGCAGTTTTTGATTGAGTGACAAACATCCAAATCCAACTTTCACTATAGAAATTAAGCCCATCATCTTTTCTCGTTAAGTAAATTATAATCTGGCCCTGGAGGGTTGCTATTGGTGATAGAGGGGACTGGGGAGAAAACTCGAAATACAGAAAAGGGGAGACCTAGCTTTTTACACTTTTTATACGGGGATAAACAAACGTTTCACCCCGTTTCATCTGATGGAAAGCTTAATTTTTCTAGGTACATATTAGTTTATAGATATATTGAGACTTTAATTAGCTTTCCTCTTACTTTTTTAGGGATTAGGGATCAAACATATCGCATGTGTTTATCCAGGTGTTGAACTATCATTATGCAAAATGTCATCAAAATCAGTCCAGCAGTTTTTGATTGAGTGACAAACATCCGAATCCAACTTTCACTATAGAAATTAAGCCGAACATTTTCTCCCGTTAAGTTAATTGTAAATTTGCCCTGGTGCTTGCTAGTCGTGATAGAGGGAAGTGGGGAGAGGTGGGTCTTATTAAAAGAGGACACTTAGTCTTTTAGATTAGTGTTGGCTAATTAGGACTAAAAAGAAACTTTTATAGAACTATTTTTTTGGCAAATTTCATCATTTAAGCAGTCATCTGTCACTACGCTCGCTGTAAAGTGTTCGAAACGTCGGGTTAAATAATCTATATTAATATTATAAAGAGGAAACTTTTGTATTTTTATGTTTGTTTTGAATAGGCTCAAAAACTACTGGACCGATTTCAAAATTTCTTTTACCATTACTTAGAGGGATTCTTCCGAATCCGTATAGGCTATATTTTATCCCGTAAAATAGATAGTATATAATATTATACTACAGCTAGTGTATAATAAACCGCGTTTAAAATCCTTTAAAAGTATGTTTATTCAATGCTAAACAATTCATGATCATTTTATGGAAAAACTGAATTTCCCAAGAGAAAATATAACATGTTTACTCAGAATTGAATAATAAATATTAATTTCTCAATTGAATTTTAATCGATGCAGGAAATATATGCTAAATGGAGATTTATTTTTTTGTTTTGAACATCTTTAATGTAGTTTTCTAGAAATTTAATTGTATAAGAATTAATTTTGCATTCATTTTTGTAAAATATTTAATTCTACGAGAAAATAATTAACCTGTGAAAGAATCGAATCTGTGACTTTTCAATTTTTAAATTATTACCTCATTAATGTATGTATTAATCTCTGTAAAATGAATGTTTGTACATAGTTGTTGCAAATTCTATCTTTCTATCTAAATAGCAGGCTTTTAATTTGCTTCAATTATTGGCAAAACGTATTAAAATAAGATCAGATGTACCTACATTTAACAAAAAAATACTTTGAATCACACAAAACCGCATCAAAACCGGACCATCAATTCACGCGAAAACTATCACAACACGTTGTAAAGCACTTATCAACCACGAACAAACCCGGAGGAATCAGTCAAATTATTGATCTTTCTTTCTCTAAATTAATTTACGCAAAAATGAACCCTATTCCAACAGAATAGAGCTTAAATTAGCGTAAGAATAATATAAAAAATAAAAACGGCTAGTGACGTCACTGACTCCATTTTGAATTTGAATGCAATGCAAAAGTGCACTTTAAGTCAATGGGGTAGAGTTTAATTTTGATTGTAGTGGTGGTGTAAGTTTCCCCTTCAGTTGGCTTTGTAAACAAAACGCCCATTATAATGGGATGGATTAGTGTTGTTTGAGTGTCGATACTTTTCTTAAATTATAAAGTACCCTAAAAAAATTCATGAATTGAACCATTTTTTTATTTATTTTCAACATAGACAAAATTGAAAATACCTAAATAAAAAAACGATTACAAAAAGCATCACAAAAATAAAAATTATTTGAACGTGATACATAAGCATTCTTCGCCAATATTACTTTTGTATTTATTAGTTTTTTATTTGTAAATACTATAGATAAATTAACCAGACAGTAGAAAATTACAATGTTCTCACATCATAATTTTCTATTCATGGAAATCGAACCCACACCCTCTGACGCAATAGACCATTGCTGTATCCACTGCACCAATCAGGTCTTCAAAAAAAAAATCAACATATTAGTTGAGAAATGGAATATTTAAAATCACATTTACCTTAAAAAGTTTACCTATTGTTTTAGTTATTATTCTATAATTGATAGATTGTATTGTGACTTTTCGGTGGATATGCATTTTAAGTATTGAATTAAAGACTTTTTTACACTATTTCCACTATTTATTTAATTACAACCGGTTTCGAAAATTCTTACTACTTGATGATGAATTCTCGAAACCGGTTGTAATTAAATAAAGTTTTAAAATAAATAGTGGAAATAGTGTAAAAAAGCATTTAATTAAATACTTAAGTTATTATTCGTTACAATTTCGTAGCTTCAGCATGACAGATAGAAACATTTGTGGATACCTACTCAGCCTTTTAGAAATGTTATGACATTGAACTCAAATTTAATATAAAGTCTACCGTCTGTCTGTATGTAACAAAAAATAACATTTAGAATACATTTATTTTACGTCTGGGAATTCAAACCTTTACATCTACGAAATAAACTGAATTATTTAGAGAACAATACACTCACTTACATTACCTTGAAATATTTGATAGACGTTTAATATAAAGAACCTCTTTATGTGGTAACTTAAGTATTTATCGAATTAAAGAACTTGATAATTTATAGGCGATATCAAGAATAAAATATCTTTGGTACTTGAAATATTGAACAAGACCAAAGTTTAGGTAAATTATATTTTTTGTTCAAGTTACGGATATTGAATAAAATGTTTTATATTGATTTTAAACGCGGTTTATTACTCATTATTCTTTAAGACGACGTTTCGTACACAGAGAGCGCATAATAATGTAAAATAAACCGCGTTTAAAATAAGTTAAAAATAATTATAATATTTATTTTATATCGTAATATTAGAATCAAACTAGATACTATATATGCCACATATGTACACGTAACTATATATTTGTAACATCTTTTGTTCTATTTTTTTAATCCCCTATGAATTTTTCCATAAAATAAATATTTTAAAACTATGAATCGAAACTTGCTCTTATGATAATAAGAGGTTTATAATCTTGAGTTTATTAATGTTTTACAAATTACATTTTGGGGATATGACGATTTTCTTAAATGATTCTAGTCTGCTCATTTGCATAATTGCATAAAATAATAAAAACATCGATAAAATCATGTCCCATCCCTACACTAATCCGTTAAGCAACTGTGATATACGAACGACATTCGATGTGCCAAATATCTGATAATTGTCCAAATGACATACAAACACTTATCTATCTAAAAATATCTTTTTCGTAATATCATTCTTCTATTTTACAACTATCGACACATAACCAACAATAATATAAAGAAAAAATATTTAACTAAAGACAAATGCCAAAACTTAATTTACAGAAATACCTATCTATCTCATTCTTTTTCAATTTTACAACCATCGACACTTAACCAACAAGATCATCTATTTAATTAATTATTTATCTATTATGGTATCTAAAAAAAAATATATTTATGATCTCTCCAATCGTCACTATGACTTTGGGAGCTGCTGAAAATCAGCGCTGCGACTAACGTTAGGAGCAGCATACGCTGAGCAGTTTCCCTTTCATACCACACTGCTACTTGTGTGTAATTAAGTGATTATTTGTGTCTTATTCTGTGTGGTTCTTGAAAAAATCTTTCTTTCTATCTTCCTATTAAAAAAATTACAGACAAATTCAGAAACTAAATTTTCAAAAAACTAAACATAAAATCGGGTATATAAACCTACCTATCTATCTAATACTCCTCAATTTTATATCTATTGACACTTAACTAACAATCATATAAAGATAAGCTTATCAAAAAATTAAACAAATGCGAACTCAATTTTCAAAACTATCGATAAAATGTATCGACAAGTCACATCACTACAGTAATCGGCGTGCACTGATGATATATGAACGGTGTTTGATAGCCGAATATCCGATAATTGTCGACGTGACATTATTTTCCTTGTGAAGTGGCTCTGACACTTGCTGTATTGAAAGATCGTAATTCGAACTTTTAAGGTCATAATTTGCTATAACTTTTTTCGATATAATTATACGTATAATGTTAATAAAAATATTAAGTCATAGCATTGACACACAAACACGTGCACACACACTTTTGCGTTGTTGTGTTGGACATAATAGTTAACAACTTGCAAATAAATAAATTTCATTTCATTTCACACACACACAAAGAAACACACAGACAGACACACACACAAACACACACACACACACACTATCCTTCCCTCGGTCTTGTTTGCTTCTTTATTAAATGTAAAAAAATGAATCTTTCTGTGTATCGATTTTTTTTTATTTTAAACACTTGTTATTACAATTAAGATTAATTAGTGTTCTTAATATGCTCCCGTAGCATAATGTTATATAGCCTATGTTACCCGTGGACGATGTAGTTTTCGAATGTTGAAAGAATTTTTAAAATCGGTCCAGTACTTTTTGAGTCTAATCATTACAAACAAACAAAGTTTTCCTATTTATAATATTAGTTATAATTAAATAGCATTTTCTTTTCTAAATAAATTCCTTTAATAGGTATTTTTATTTAATATAACAAATTAAGTTTTTTTTTTAATTTGCGTAAATGTTAAATTTATTTTAAAAATATTAGTATTGTGCAATTTGTATCTACCCTCATATAAAATTACAATGCACATGATTAGAGACCATATTTCATTTATAATCATATTTACAATAACTGTCTTTTCGGTTTGTCTGTTTGGGGGTCCGCACCCCTTCACGCGGTCACATTATGTTTGAGAAATTATTTATAACGGATATTTATAGTTTTATTCGAATACTAGCTTTTGCCCGCGGCTTCGCACGCGTAGACTACAAAATTAACATAGTTGTTATAAAAAATTATATTATGACTTTAATTATAAGTATTTAAATTACACGCTCGTCTTTATAAATAACTTTAAAATTTAATCGGAACCAATACTTTATATCAATGTTTTCTAAAAACTTAACAGTAACTTAATAGTCTCTAGGTCAGATAATTTCTAGGAAAGTAACTATATGTTCAGATTACATAAGGAATACTCATACAATAAATCAACTAAAAACACAATAAAAATCTGAGATATATCTACCTAAACAAAATATGTATGTAGGTGCAATCTTTGCCGATTCCATCCTCCCTATGTTCCCTAAAGAAATAATAGAACGAATGTGGGACTTATGACAAAACAAAAAAAAATAATTATGATATAACCCAAAACGAAACAAAAATAATAGTGTTACGAATTAATGATGAAATATTATTGAACTATGAGAATGTATATCGAATTGACAACCGTTCGCTAAGTTAGATTTTACACATTCAAGAGCACAATCGACACAACACTCGATCAGATTGTATTTTTTACTAAGAACCTTTTTAGGTACGTAGGTAGTTGCTCCGTAAAAAGCGTTAATTTTAATGTTACAAAAACTATAACCTCCTCGTTTTTAATATTATAAAATATATTATTAGTTGTTTGTTGTACATACAGCTATGCTGTACGCTGTATAATGTGTGTTGTATGACG
>LQNK01001788.1:31613-49906 GCA_001586405.1 Phoebis sennae | reverse complement strand
CATTGGATAGGTCTTTGAAAATGAAATAGAGGTTTCTAAATGCGTTTTTTGCTTAAGTAAATATTTTTTGAGATTTACGCTCCTAAAGTCGTGAAAATGTCATATCACGTGATTGCGAGATTTTGGTTGAGTTGCGGACATGCTTTTTTATACTCTTAACTTATAGATTAAGACGTCAAAACACTCAATGAATCCTCAAAAACCTTCAAAAAATAACTAACTCTCTGCCCGCGGCTTCGCTCGCGTGGACTTTTATTTTCTGTATTTTTAAAGTGGCGCGCGCTCTGTGAGATTTTGGTCAAACCTATTTCCATAGAAAAATATTAAAAAAACTATAGACACGCGCATATATCACTGGTCCTACGATCGTAATTTTTTAAACTTTAGTTGTGCTCCTCTAAAAATACAGAAATTAGTAGCCCACGCGTGCGAAGCCGCGGGCGGAAAGCTAGTATTAAAATAAAAGAGGAAATAAAAAAACTTTTTGCAAAAAAATAGAATCGACTTCCTCGCTATAAAAAGTAGAAAATAACTTTTATATCATTTTTGTTGAAATCTATACAAAGTCGGTGCAAAGTCTAGTTAAATTGAAAATAGATAAAGGCACCGACTTTGTATAGATTTTTTTGATTTGTATGCGGTAACAAACATAATAAAAGAAAAATAAATACGGTCGAATAAAAATAAACCTAAAATTTTTTGAGAGTCGGTTAAAAAAAAATATTTTGTTCGAATTTAAGATTTTCATAGTAAATAGTTATTATCATTATATTATTTTTTTCTTTCTTTCAATTGCGTTTGTGTAGGATGGTTTCATTACTCAAATGAAAAGGGGGAATCTTCCACCAGTTGATAAGTTAGAAAAAAAAAATACGGTCGAATTGATAACTTCTTCCTTTTTTTTGAAAGTCGGTTAAAAAAAGGGAATTGTGTCGTCACGTGACGTCACACCGATAGCATTCATTTTCAGTGGACTTATAGAAATACTAAATGATTAATATAATTTATACTAAAAAACTTTAAAGTGTTTATTTTTAGTATGTTTTGAGATTTGTGATAATAAATTTATTATTATTTAATTTCTTATTTTTAAAATTAAAAATATTTCTTTATGTTTTTCTGATTAAAAATAGTTCAGAAAAATTGTCAATTCACGGTATATATCCTACTACTATTATAAAGGCGAAAGTTTGTAAGTATGGATGTATGGATGTTTGTTACTCTTTCACGCAAAAACTACTGAACCGATTATGATGAAACTTGGTACACATATAGATAAGGGTTCAGAATAACATATAAGCTACTTTTAATCCCGGAGTTGTCATTTAATCAGAAGTTACGCGGGTGAAACCGCGGGGTACAGCTAGTATATATATAAAACCGTCCGTCCGCTTGTAACTCACAATAGCACGACCGAGCACCGTTGGTATTTGCATACAGGTCGCGGGTTCGAGCCAGGTCAAAGTATAACCATGAAGTTAAAGCAAAGGTAAATGTTTTCTCATGGGATTTGAAGAAACTAAACGATTTATTAAAGGAAACAAAATAAAGATTTTTTTATCTTTAACTAGCTTTCCGCCCGCGGCTTCGCTCGCGTGGACCCGGCAATTCGAATTTTTCTCGCCGTAAAAACCATGCTTGAACTTCAACGAACATTAAAAAAAGAATTGTCCAAATTGGTCCAGTCGTTGTTGAGTTATGCGCTTACCAACACATTTTGCGATTCATTTTTATATATAAGATTTTATATATATGAAGGCTTGCTGATCCGCGCGGCTTCGCTCCCGTAGCATAATATTATATACTATCTATTTTCCGGGATAAAATATAGCCTATACGGATTCGGAAGAATCCCTCTAAGTAATGGTCTCAAATTTTGAAATCGGTCCAGTAGTTTTTGAGTCTATTCAATACAAACATACAAAAAAGGCTTCCTCTTTATAATATTAGTATAGAAGTATAGATTAAAATGTATCTGCTTAGAGGCAAATTATCAAATATCCTATTAATATTATAAATGCGAAAGTTTGTATGTATGCATGTTTGATACGCTATCACGCAAAAACTACAGAACCGATTACGATGAAATTTTGTACACATATAGGTAAGGGATCAGAATAACATATAGGCTATGTTTAATCCCGGAATTGCCACAGGATCATAAGTTACGCGAGAGAAACCGTGGTGCGCGGATAGTATCTCATATAGTTAACTTAGTTTGCGTAAAAACATTTTTACTAGCTGTTATGCGCGGTTTTGTTTCCATAGCATAACGTTACATAGCCTTTGTTCATCAAGAATAATGTAGCATTCCAATGTTAAAAGAATTTTTCAAATCAGTCCAGTTGTTTCGTAGAAAATTCAATTCAAACAAACAAATCTTTCGTCTATAATATTAGTGTAAATATATGTTTAAAACAAACATTAAATAATATCATATCAATTCCACTTGAAGGTCCTGTGAGGCCCAACTTACCTCAACTTAGCGAATCGTTGGACCAACTTATTTTTGTTAAGTTAAGACTTAGATACCTGAGCTCAGGGGACTTAAATTTGAGGACATACGGGAAGTAAATTGATTTAAAACGATTACCAAGTTTGGGGTCGGAATTTGAAACAATTAAGTTATTCGGTTTTCTGCACTAATATTATATCAAGGAAAACAGTAGCTTTATGTTATATAGCCTATTATCATTTTAAGAATAAGATTCCATTAAAAGAAATATTCAAATCCGTCCAATAATTTTGGAGCCTATTCAATACAAACGAACGCACAAAGACTTCCTCTTTATAATATTAGTATAGACTAGCGGCTTCGCAGAAAGAAGAAAGAAAGAAAGACAGAAAATATTTTATTTGACATACATAATGCATTATATTATATAACCTACGTTCATCAGGAATTCCAGTAAAAGAATTTTTTAAATCGATCCAATAGTTTCGGAGCCTATTACAAACCAACAAAAAACCATATCTTTCTTATAATATTAGTGATGTAGACAAGCATCTTCAAACACAATGAAAGCCCGTACATAAGTTTATAATCACCGAATTACATATGCAAATATGTCTGATTAAGACCGTCTTTGTGAAATGAAGTTATTGAAATTTTCCAACTAATTTATTATTCTTGGGGTTTTATAGTGTTACACCCAATGATATATTATAAAGCATAGATATGTTATATTTATAGAAGACTAGACCGTGAAAAAATGCGACCATCATGACAATGTCGTCTTTTGACAATCACTTCATAGTTGAATTAAAACTCTATTATTTTCGAGTTCTTACCTATGATATGATAGTTTCCTTTTATATTTTTTTATTTGCGGAACGGTTTTCTAAGTACACACGAAGGCATTTTATAGCTTTCTGTCGTAACCAAGCCACCGTTGCAATGTAAAGTTCTGTCAACAATCGTTCGTAACCAAGGGAGTGTGGATACACATGTGTCAATTTGAAATGTCAAAATTATCATGCTAGTAACATATCTATAGTTATATAATATCACCAGTATTCTAATACGTATCTCAAGCATTCCTCGACTTCAGTCAACCTCTGTCAACGAAAATTTACATTCTGAGTCGGAAAAACTCCACTCACATTAAAGAAAATTTCGGAGAAGAAAATTTTACACCTCCATCCGTTACTTTGATCTATTTATTAAAATATTATATTTTATGTTATTTTAAGAAAAATTAAGGTCGGTCAAAAATCTCTATAACTTTTGGAAATACATTATTTTGGAAGTTGGTTAAAACTTGTCTTTATATTTAATGTATTTTAACAAAGCGAATTCCGACAGAATTGAACCTGAGTCATCGTCCAATTAAACTGATAATCATACTAATGAACTCTATCCGTTATGTTTGTTTGTGCAACACTCCACAAAGGATATACTGTCTCGTATTAAAACTGTGAGAAATGCTAAACATTTATTTTAAAGAAAATTTATATCTAAATGTTATAATTTTTCGAAAAGCTTAAGAAAAATAAAATGAAAAAGAAAATAGTTTCGTTCAGGGAAGATGCTTTCTAATGGTGAAAGTATTACTGAAATCGGTCTAGTAGTTTTTGTAAAACATCAAATACATAAAACAAAAATGTTTTCTTTATTTAATAAATTATGATAGGAAGAAAGGAACCACCGGGCTCAGTTAGTATATTTTTTCTATTTTTTTTATATTTTACTATAATTTTTATTTTGTCTTTGTTCGATTGTGTCTGTAGGGAATAATTAATATATTTTTCTTCCTTTCTTTATTTTCTTTTTATATAGTAACTATAATTCTTTGTGCCAAAAAAAAGGAAAGAAAAGAAAATAAATTTGTTTATATCTTTTGTTTTGTTTTGAAAAAAAAAATAGAAATGATTAATTATAATTATTAAACTTTGGATAATTTCAGCTTGCCTCAACCACCTCCCCGAAAATCGTCCTAATTCTCAATAAAAGATATTTAACTGCCCCCAAAAATCGTAATAGCTCTCTATAAAAGATATTTAACTTATCCTAAAATCGTCCTAGCTCTCTATAAAAGATATTTAACTTCCCCCAAACATCGTCCTAGCTTTCTATAAAAGATATTAAACTTCCCCCAAATATCGTCCTAGCTCTCTATAAAAGATCCTAAAGCCAAGATGGCGTCGAACGCAAATCGAATCCCATTTTCAAATTGCATCCAAGACATATGCAGTGAAGTGCCGCCAATAATTGACATATATCGATAATTTAATGTCGACAGCGTAGTGCTGTAATGAAATCAGTTTCGGTTCCATCGCTTGGGGTAGGGCTGGTACATAATATTTATTTAAGAATATTTTTTAATTCTACTTTTTATTAACAGTGGTGTGTGGTAATGTACAAATCAAGACCTTTCATTTGATACCACACTCGGCTATATAAATCTTAAATCACCCCCCCTTGGTGTAGGGTTGCTACTTGCTACTTACTATTAATTTAAGAATATTTTTAATGTTACATTGTATTATTAGTGGATCGCTCCGAGCTAGACCTAACGTTATAATGTATAAATCAAGACCTTTCATTTGATACCACACTTGGCTATATTAATCTGAAAATCGCCTATTTCAACCCCCGCCATCTTTGTTACCCCCCCAACCATAGATATCGCTCTTCTTGGAACTCGACATTTTCTTTTGTCTAAACTATTCGCTTATGAAATTTGACGGATTTGAGACCTTACTTCGCTCGGTCGAAAACGTTTTGAAAAGAGTTTCTTGTCGGTTCTTCTCGGTAGAAACAGACTTCCGAATCGGTGGTAAATAAAAAATTAATTATGTAAATGTATATGACGTCCTAAAAGCGCCTCGAAAGAGGCCAATTTGGAACATGAACATTTTGACTTTGACTTATGTTAAAGCGGGTAAGCGGAGCATGCGGTTCACCTGATGTTAAGTGACTGACCGCAGCCCATGAACATCTGTAACAGCATAGTGTCGCAGATGCCGCGCCGACGCGAAGGAAGAGGGGATAAGAAAAGTACAGTGCAATACTGTTTCACGCTGATCTTCTGCTGGGGGGTGGTAATTTCACCGGTGCGAACTTGTCCTAATGGTGCAATGCTCGGCTCCCAATGGTTTATTACTAAAGATGTTATGTGACAAAATTACCCTCTGTCGTCTTTTAACATCCACGGGTAGAAATAGGGTGGCGACACATGTATTCTAACCCGGCACACGGGTAAAATTTTGTGACACCCCTAATACAAGTCCTATATAAGAATAAGTAGGAATCGATTCCCTTTAACTTAAGTTTATGTTAAATAACGTTTTATCTAATGCCCGGTTCCTATTAAAATAAGACGAATCGTTTTACTAACGGACAGTACAATATCCCACTAGGCGTAAGTCTAAAGCGTATCTATAATAATAATTGCGTATTTCTTATAAATTTCGATATAGGAAAAACTATTTGGGTAAATTCAGCGCAAAATATAAATACGTAAAGTTTAGAGAAAAAATGGCGACAGCCGAAGAAGTGCTATAAATTGTACACGTCAACGTTAAGACGTGACTGAGCTAGTGATGTATGTGTAACGATATCGATAACCGCGCGGTTTCGCCCTTGTAACATAACTAGCGACCCGCCCCGGCTTCGCACGGGTTTAATGGATGATATTATACATAAAAACCTTCCTCATGAGTTACTCTATCTATTTAAAAAAACCGAGTGAGTTTAGTGATGTTATATATATAACCTATAATATAAGTAAATATCAGTAAATTTAAAACGTATGTCAAAAAGGTTCTAGTTCAAAAATCTTATTATAGTATTAATGAATACATGGATGATAAAAATCCATGGGTTGTAACATCTCCTTAACAATTACAGGACAGTTGGATTTTCCGTTAAATTCAAATGATTGTAAATAATTACACATTGTATCAAAGCTTTTTGAAAAGAGCAACTACTCGAGTTTCTTGCCGATTCTTCTCGGTAGAGACAGCCTTCCGAATCGGTGGTAAATAAAAAAAATATATAATATTATGTACATGTATATGACGTTCTAAAAGTGCCTCGAAAGAGGCCAATTTGGAAAATAAACGTTTTGACTTTGACTTTAAAGAAAGTCGTGTTAGTTACTCCACTTATAACTCAAGAACGGCTGAACCGATTTAGCTGAAAATTCGTAGGCAGAAGGCTTAGGACCAGGAGAATGACATAGGATACTTTTAATCCCGGAAATCCGACACCGGCACAGCTAGCAGCCTATAAAATATAGCCTATGTTACTCGTGGATAATGTAGCTTTCGAATGGTTTTTTTTTACTTAAAATACTATTTCTAGTACTTATCTAGTTACAATCTAGCCTTTACACTAGTAACTTAAATCTAATTTAATTTGCTAACTACTTATCTAAGAGCGTGTCCATTAACATTCTTATGAGTTCAATTGTTTTAAGGAGACACTTGTTTTTTGTGTTCTCTGCGCTACACTATTATCACTTTATCACTTTTCTTTATGTTATAGTAGGCAAGCGAGTCATGCGGTTCACCTGATGTTAAGTGACTGACCGCAGCCCATGAACATCTACAACAGCAAAGTGCCGAGATGCCGCGCCGGCTTGAAGGAAGGGGAGGGATAGAAGTTGGGAGAGGACTAAAACAGGATAGGAGGAGAAATGGGATGGGAATACAGGCCTCCGGGCATCCGCTGTAGATGTTATGCAGCAGATTACCCTCTGTCACCTCTTACGACACCCACGGGTAGAAATGGGACATGTATTCTAACCCATCGCTACACGGGAAGATTAAAACATAATTTCATATTGACCGAAAGACAGTTGTCTTACGGCCGTTTTTAACATTCTATCTATCCCATGTTTTGCTTACTAAAGTCAGCCAAATCTATCTATTTGCACTTACTTTGATTTCAATGTCCTACCGACGGATAGCCTTCGCTATGACTTTTGTCTATCTATTGTCATATAATCTGACATAACAATCTATCCATAATCTTTGATACATTGAAAACGGCCGTAAATGAAGATTCCACAAATCGTAAAAAGATAAAAGATTAAAGATAACATAATTGTAGTATTTACTTACGCCGATGAAATAAAAAATTCCCTTTATATAAATAGAGCTATGATTTTTTATTTCGCGCACAGAATAAGGAATGGAGTCGCCTTGGGCTAAAATACTTATTTATTCAGTTATATCAACGTAATTATCTTTGAGATTTGGGGCACGTTCTTAACCCCCCCACTTCCCTCCTCTTTCTTGGGGGAATCATGATTTTCAAGAGATTGCATTTTTACATAGTATAGGAAATTATTTTGATTACTACACTTTTGTAGTAAGTAGTTGTTTCGCGAGGCTTCGCTTCTTTAGCATAATGTTATATTAGTAAAAATGCAGGTTTCTATTGGTGAAACAATTATTAGAATCGGTCTAGTAGTTTTCGTGTGAAAACAATACAAAAATACATACAAAAATATAAGGTTAGTTAG
Organism: Phoebis sennae; assembly: GCA_001586405.1. NCBI lineage: Eukaryota > Metazoa > Arthropoda > Insecta > Lepidoptera > Pieridae > Phoebis > Phoebis sennae. Next base: position 41,933 of record LQNK01001788.1, on the reverse strand, counting down.
TTAGTAAGTATAGATACACAAAAATAGGTAATTTTTGAGAGCATTAGAAAAATCGTGCAAATAATAAATAAAATAAATAAATAATAAACATAGACATTTAAAAATTAAAATAATCTAAAAGAAGAAAGAACATACGTCCTATTTAAAAACACCTTTTAAAGCAAATTACTGAATGGATTTTGATGAAACTTTAACAAATACATAGTAGAGTTAAAGCATTTAAATATTTACAAAAGAGTTGGAAATACAAAAATATCTTAATATTTACAAAAAAATTCAGGTTCAAACATTTTAATATTTCCAAAAAAACTAGGATGATAAGAAATGCTAAACTTACATATTATTATATTATATGTGTGTATGTGTATCACATTGAATAATAAACTCCCAGATTAAATGAAAAAGTTAAAATATCAAAAATTCTGTAAGATCTTGCATGAATGACTTGTACAAAGATGTTTTATAGTGTTAAGGATTTCTTAGATTTAAAGTTGTAACTGTGTTTTTGACATTAATTTTTGTAATTAAATTATTATTATTACTACGCTATAATAATTATGGAGGATTTATTGTAATGTTTCTTTTAAATTTTGCATTGCCGTATAAAGAACGGTAAAACATGTGAAACTAATATGTGAAACCATGTTTTGTGCAAAATAAATTGAATAAATGAATATATGCTATACTATTCCCTTTACATTAAAACTCACAATATACCATATCCAGTTAGTTGAATTAAAAACAATTATTTTAAGTCAGTACGCACAGATGTCGCTAGTGCTAAAAATAATTTACTATTTTAGCGTGCGAACAATTAATTTTGTTTTTAGTCTGTTTGTCTGCTTGTCGCATGCCAGTGGATATTTATGTCGCTACAGTCGCTGGTGTGTGGCCGCCCTTTTAACAAATGCCTTATTTTAATCTCAATATAGTCTGATGTAGTTAATTAATAGCTATCTATGCTAGCTAGCTGATCCACGCGACTTCGCTTCTGTAGCATATTATAAAGAAAGAAGAAGAAAGAAAAAGCATTTATTCCATTAACTTTTACTACAATTATTACACTAAACTATTAACTTATTTATTCTAAAAATATTTATTATACAGCCTTCTTTGACTATTGGTCATCTACACTAATTTTATAAAGGAAAACTTTGTTTGTTTGGTTGCAATGAATAGGTTCAAAAACTACTGGGCCGATTTCAAAAATTCTTTCACCATTCGAAAGCTACATTATCCACGAGTAACATAGGCTATATTTTATAGGCTAAATATTGACATTATGATATGGGAGTGATGTCGCACGAATCAGCTAGTCTAACATAAAAGGATTTTTCAAATCGGTCCAGTAGTTTTTGATTAACGCGTACGAACATATAAACTTTTCAGCTATGTATTATTAGAAAGAAGAAGAAAGAAAGAAAGAAACTATTAGTATAATACTAAGCCTCCGTTGTTTGTCTATCTGTCTGTCTGTCACCAGCCTGTATCTCATAAACAGTGATAGCTAGAAGGCTGAGATTTTCATAAATTATGTATTTCCATTACCGCTATAACAACAAATATATAAAAATAACAATATGTATTAAGTATCTCATACTGAACCCTTCATGCGCAAGTCTGACTCACACTTGACCGGTTTTTATTTTGATATGTGCTAATACAATTTTAAAATTATAATGTTCATCACATCATAATTTTCTGCTCGTGGGGATCGAACCCACACCCACTGGCGCAACAGATCATTGCTGAACCACTGCGCCAAACGGGTCGTCGATATGAAATGTTTCTTTCTTTCTTTTTTTCAATGAACGCAACAGATGTCCCTACAACAATAAGACAATCGCATTCCGGTCGTCTGTGTGTGGCCAGCCTATATTAACTGTGGCTAATTTGAACTAAGAATTTGCAGTTGTTTAGTACAATAAATTGAGTGATTGAGATGGGGTTTGGGACATTGATTCAAAGTTTAATCTTAACTCAATTAAACAGGGTTTTCGATAAATAATATTATTGCCTGAAATAAAATTAAATGTTTTGGGAAAGGAAAATAATTTAACCCAAAATAACAAACTTATGAAAACGACTTCGTGTCGTGTCCTCATGGGTTGCCTGGAAGAGATCACTCCTGAGTGATAAGACCGTCATGTGTGTTGGGCGTTTCTTCTATATCTTTTTCTATTATAAAATTTACTCTTAATTTGTCAACACGAAAAGTGTTAATAAAATAAACATATATTGAGAAAAGAAATAAAAAATAGAGCGTAAATACAATGAATAAGCGTAGATTTATAAAATTTTATGCGAATTAAAAAAATATATATCATTCTGCTATGTGTAGATTTTTTATATATTTTTTTTCGGTCGCGTATATATTATATAGCCTGTTCCCGTGGGAATTCGGGACTAAAAGTATCCTATATCCTAAACTATCTACCTACTAATTTTCTGCCGAATTGGTCCAACAGATCTCGATTTATAAGTGTTGTAACAAACCCGTCTTTATCTATACTAATATTATAAAGAGGAAAGATTTGTTTATTGAATAGGCTCCGAAACCACTGGACCGATTTCAATGAAACTTTGTACAGAGATTCTATGAATCCTCTGGAATGACATAGGATCAAGGTTTTTATCCCAAAAATCTTTCGAGAACGGGAGATATAAACGGGTGAAACCGCGGAGATCAGCTAGTTTCATATATATATATATATATATGAATGAATGAATGAATGAAAAACACTTTAATGTACACCAAAAATAAAAATAAAATACAAATAAACACAATAAGATTTGATAAATGCACATATGGCGGCCTTATGGCTATTGAGCCATCTCTTCCAGGCAACTATTTACAGATATAGAGACATACAAATAGAAATTTGACAGTAGGTGACGTAAAAGCTGGGAAGGAGACTGTATAATCTATAAAAACCAGTATATATATTATAGTTGCCCTTTTTAATTTTTATAATGTATACATAAATGGAATATTAACATAAAGTGAATAATTTACGCGAACACAGAATATGTTAATACACACAGCCATGTTTAGTTTGATAGGAATTAGCAGTGTAATCGGTTTACGGTCTGACTGTTACACCGAATAATAAAATTTATAACATATCATAGTCTAACGGCCGTTTTCAATGATGTAGCAAAGATTATGGATAGATTGTAATCTCAGATTATATGACATTAGCGGTCGTTTTCAATATTCTATCTATCCCTTGTTTTATTTACTAAAGTCAGGCAAATCTATGTATTTGCACTTACTTTGATTTCAATCCGCTGTCGACGGATAGCCTTTGTTATGACTTTTGACAATCAAATGTCATTTAATCTGAGATTACAATCTATCCATAATCTTTGATACATTATTGAAAACGGCCGTAGATTACATTAGGTATTAGTTTGGGACTAGATGGCGTTGTGTTAAATGTCCAGAAATGTTTATTTATTTATTTATTAAACAAAGTTTTCCTCTTAATAATATTAGTGTAGACAACGCGAGCTCCAAGCGAGCGACTATATGAAAAACAATTTATTTAAATCTCAAATTCGGTGTAAGCAGCATCCCAAAATCACCTGAGCACAGATTAAGCAAACTATTAAACAATTCAAGGCACCGTCCGAAAGGGAACGTAAATCGACTGAAATGTTAATCATCCTGTATATTAGCTGAATTTATACCTCACCCTGTATATGAGCTGCGATGCTCACCCTGTATACAGTTTACGGTTACCCGTTTTTTGTTAAAATTGCGTAAGTCGAATGATTTGTGTGTAATTTGGATATATTTTAGTATACTTTTTATTAATATTATATGATGAAAGTTTGAATATTTTTTTTTTAATGTATACAATTCGTGTTGGATAGGTTTTAAGATTTGCCAATAAATTCCGAACTTAAGCGAAGACACGAAAGTATTACGAAAAATAGATTTCAAAATTGTAAATTAAAAATAAGTATTAGTTCAGAACTTAATTATAAAAGGAGAGAAAAACATTGGTATTATCTATAAAAGAAAAAACAAACTTGAAATAAAAATATCGGAATCAAAACATCCACCAACGTCAAGTCTATATAATTTGGAAAAACAAATAATTTCCCCAAATAAACTAATAACCTACGCATCTACCCACACAATTTAAAATAAATTAATGGACATTAAGATACACCCTGTATTTTAAATAATGTCTTTTAACAGAAATTTGGGAGAAGCTTGTTTGTTTGTAATGAATAGATTCAAAAACTACTGGACCGATTTTAAAAATTCTTTCACCATTCGAAAGCTACATTATCCACGAGTAACATAGGCTATATAACATTATGCTACATTTGATATTTTCATAGATAGTCCGGTTTTTTCAAACATAATTATGTAAGCAAAATTATAAAAAAGTAGTTTTACAAACTAGTGAATTTTTAAAAATAAAAAAAAAGTAAGATAAATGATTGACCGATTACTCAATAAATTTGAGATAAATTTATAAACGGAAGTACCGAATGAATGTGGACGGCTTTCGGAAGTCGTAAAAATTCCACCAATCGAAGAATTAAAGGTATTTTTGAAGCATTTCCTTCCAAAGATTTTATATATTTATACTAGCTGCGCCCTAGGGCTTCGCTCCCGTGGGAATGTCGGGATGATATATTATAGCCTATAGCTTTCCTCGATAAATGTGCTATCTAACACTAAAAATAATTTTCGAATCGGACCAGTAGTTCCTGAGATTAGCGCGTTCAAACAAACAAACTCTCCAGCTTTATAATATAAGTATAGATTAATAAATATTTTGGGACATTTAACACTATGCTATCTAGTCCCAAACTAAGTTAAGCTTGTACTATGGAAACTAAATAACTGATAGACATACTTAAACATACATTTTTGTAAATACATACATACTATAGATAAATTAACAGTAGGAATTTACAATGTTCATCACATAATTTTCTACTCGTGGGGATCGAACCCACACCCTCCGGCGCAATAGACCATTGATGTATCCACTGCACCAATCGGGTCGTCAAGGTCCTCTTTTGCTTTAAATAAATAAATTAATAAAAATACATTTATTGACACAACACCACACAGTAACACACACATTAGGACAAAATAAATACGCAGAAATAAATAAAAATAATAACTAAATGAATATACAGAAAAAAAAAATAATATCTATATAGAAAAAAAATAAGTTTTGTTTTCAAGTGTTGTACAAAATAAATACACAGAAAAAAACTATAACTAAATGAAAACACAGAAAAAAAATAAAATGATTATGTCTATACAGAAAAAAAATAAGTGGTTATGTTTTCAAGTGTTGTAAATCAAAATATGACATTTATTCATAATAGCTTATTAAACTACAATATTGCAAAGTTACATTACAATCAGGTTAAGTAAGCCAAGTTAATAAAGCGAAGTAAGGTTAAGTATCGGATTTCAAGTAAGGCTTCTTAGCTATCCATTTTGTAACTTAAAGGGTGAAAGATAATACTGCCCCTTGCCCCTTGCCCCTGGGGGCAAAAGGGCCAGGTTTAAAATAGAAATTATATCAGAATAGAGAATTAATCTACAATAATATTATGAAGAGGAAAACTTTTGTTTGGTTGTAATAGGCTCAAAAACTACTGGACCGATTTTAAAAATACTTTCACCATTCGAAAGCTACATTATCCACGAGTAACATAGGCTATATAACATTATGCTACGGGAGCGAAGCCGCGCGGATCAGCTAGTCTATACTAATATTATAAAGAGGAAACCTTTGTATTTGTGTATGTTTGTATTGAATAGGCTCAAAAACTACTGGACCGATTTCAAAATGTATTTTACCATTACTTAGAGGGATTCTTCCGAATCCGTATAGGCTATATTTTATCCCGGAAAATAGATGGTATATACTATGCTACGGGAGCGAAGCCGCACGGATCAGCTAGTTATTTACATTTATTGCATTAAGTTTATATAAGACTATGCAGTTATTAAAAAATAAATTTAATAGAATGCCTCGTCGGTCTAGTGGTTGCATCTTTGACTACAGATCGTGGGGTCTCAGGTTGGAATCCCGGTTGGGGACAAAAAATGTCATGATCAGTTAACATTACGAAAAGTCTACTAAGACCCTATAAACGACGGAACGTCATAGTATAACAGATACGAATCGTTTTCATTAACGAGCGGTTATAAACAACCAATCAGAACCAAGTTTTGGTGGTTATGTTAACGCCACGTTTATTATAGATACGCTTTACGGTTGTTTTCAATAAGGTATTAAAGATTATGGATAGATTGTAATCTCAGATTAAATGACATTTGATTGTCAAAGTCATACAAAGGCTATCCGTCGACAGCGTATTGAAATCAAAGTAAGTGCAAATAGATAGATTTGCCTGACTTTAGTAAGCAAAACAAGGGATAGATAGAATATTGAAAACGGCCGTTATAATTACGCCTAGTATTGTACTATCCGTAAGTAAAACCACTCGTTTTATTTTTATAGGAACTGGGTATTAAGAGATTCACTTTAGCACTTTATATAACTAATTTAAAGTGCATTAAAGCGACAGAACTTAAGCGTCGCTATAATTGAATTATCGCTGAGTTCAGTATCAAAGTCAAGGTAACTTATTAAGTTAAGTCTTAAAAATACAGTCATTGGTAACTTTGCGTAATGCTTACAGCAGGTGATGGACCTTAAATGCTATAAAAAATGCTATATTTATGTTGCGAAAATGCAGTTTTTGAGATATTTGATTTGACATATTATTGAAATTTCGACTCTGTCTGTTTTTTTGAATCTACACGGTGAATATATTTTAATTTGAGTTTAAATCGTTGAAGCTGAGGGGAAGATAATTTTTTTTTTATTAATACAGCATTAAATTTTTCTATTCATTAAATTATTAATTCCCATTATGTCATTCACATTGACATAATAAAAATGAAAATGCATAAAATAAATATTTTTCTTATAATAATTAATAAGGATTTCTCTCACTGGTTTTTGTTATTTTGCTATTCTGCTATGTGTTTGTATAACCTTAATATGTACTCAGTGAAACATTTTTAGGAGCCATTTTCATGTACATTTAGCTAGCAAGATTATATTTTATGTATTTATTGTAAATGTCTCTGTTCTGTTTCCAATTAAGAGAATAAAATAAAATAAAATATTAGTAATCTATTTTTACTCGCGTCGTAGTGTGTACAGTTTTATATATTTAATTCTTTTAAAATATCATGTTTTAATTTATATCTATTATCATCAGCTTCCACTCCCTTTATATTGTCTATTTTTTTCAAGACTGCCTAGATAACACTTATAACTTTATTTGTACCTAAAAATTTAAATTGTAGTATATTTGTAGCCGTAAGTTTTCTGTAAAATAATAAAATAAAATAAAAATAAACACCCGGTATAGCCAGACACAACACAAAAATGATGACACAGTAAAACCGTCTCAACTGAGCAACTACTTGAGTTTCTTGTCGGTTCTTCTCAGTAGATACTGCCCTCCGAATCGGTGGTAAATAAAAAAAATATATATATATGACGTTTCAAAATAGCCAATTTGGAAAAATAAACGATTTGAATTTGAATTTGAATTTAACACAAACTATAACTAACAGAAACTGCTACAAACCGGTTTAGTCGTGTTTGAACTGCTCACAACCAATTATAACTGGATGTTACTCGCTCGCTACTGTTAGTTGAATTAAAGATTGTTTTAGCAAATATTCAAGGCGGAATTATATGTGAAACATGTTTTAGTTTAATATCATCAGTTTATATTTTAATTAATTCTGTTAATATTTAACATTTGTTTTTCATAAATTTATTTTTTTCTCCTTCCTTCCTCTACTTTTGTAGTCTGGTTTTGGTAGTCTGGTAGAGACAGGTCACTAGCTATCTACTGCTCTGTTTGTTGATGTACTTATTTTTCTTTTATAAGTACAATAAAGAATTTTTATTTATTTTTATTTAAAAAAACTATGTTAGTGTAACAACAGAGTCGACACAAACTATAACTAAGAGTAACTGTACGACACACAACCAATTATGACTGGATGTTAGTCGCTCGCTACTGTTAGTTGAATTAAAGATTGTTTTAGCAAATATTCAACAGAATTATATGTGGGACATGTTCAGTCTAATATCAATTTTATTAAATACAAGCTGTTCAACGCGGCTTCGCTCCAGTAGCGTAATGTTAAATAGCCTATGTTACTCGTGGATAATGTAGTTTTCGAATGGTGAAAGAATTTTTAGAATCGGTCCAGTAGTTTTTGAGCCTGTTCAATACAAACAAACAAAGTTATCTACTTTATAATATTAATGTTAAATACTTTTTAAAGGATTGTAAACGCGGTTTATTATACATATTAATAGCTTATTGTGCCGGAGGATGTGGGTTCAATCTCCACGAGTAGAAAATTATGATGTCATGAACATTGTAATTTTCTACTGTCTGGGTGTTTTCTACTATCTATAGTATGTATGTATTTACAAAAAAAGTTCGTTTAAGTATGTCTATCAGTTATCTTGTTACCATAGTACAAAGTTTTGCATAGTTTGTGTCTAGATGGCGTAGTGTTAAATGTCCTTGAATATTTATTTATTTATTATTTATATTAAAAAGTATTTAAAAAACCATTGTTTATCCGACGAAACTGTAGCCAAACGTTCACCTAATCAGTATAAAAAAAATTATAACAGTATAACAATATCCTCAACACAAAGTATAACAGTAACTGCACCGCCGCAAACCGGTTTAGCCCTGTTTGAACTGCTCACAACCAATTATAACTGGATAATACTTGCTTGCTATTGTTAGTTGAATGTTTTGGAGCAGGTTTAAAATAGGAAATATATTTAAGTCTATGTGAATCTATGTGAAAGTGTTGAATGGTTTAAAATCAATTAAAATGAATTTTGTGGGTTTTTCAAGTATCTTATCTTACTCGACGCAAAATAATAAGTATTTTGTTATTTTTTAGATCAAAATATAACTTATTTTACAAGAAAACCAAAGGCACCAAATTGGCAAAAGGCAAATTTCTAACTAATAATGTAGGGCAATTATGTCTAAAAATAAGAAAATCGTAGACATATTCTATCGTAAATAACACAAACTTCATGTTTTGCTTATTTTTTCCCTAAGCTTAAGCTAACTTTACTAAATCTGCAAAAAATAATATGGTTCCCCTAGTGCCACATTAAGAAAAAACTTGCTTGTTTTAGTGAAATTCCGAAGGGAATATCTCAAAAATCGAGGGACTTTTACTTAACATGAAGTTATAAAGAAATCACTGTGAAGTGATAAGGCCGCCTTTTGTGCTATACTTCTTTTTGTTTATAACTAGTTTTATAAATTTGTATAGTATAATAAAGAGTACAAATAAATAAATATATTTTCTGAAACTTTATAACGTCCTCTATCTGGTGCCATAATATCTCTTTACGCCACACCCTGTATCACTACATAGTATAAAACAAAGTCGCTTTTTCTGTCATGTGTCATGTTGTATGTCCCTATGAACGCTCAAATCTTTAAAACTACGCAACGGATTTTGATGCGGTTTTTTTTAATAGATAGAGTAACTCATGAGGAAGGTTTTTATGTATAATATCATCCATTAAACCCGTGAGAAGCCGGGGCGGGTCGCTAGTTAATTATAAACTAGACCGGTTTCGAACACCATCTTCAGTAATTTAACAAATAATTATGCGTCACAATAATATCATAACATGGGGGTACATAGTAAACTTAGTCTACAGAGATAAATATAAATTATCTAGTTTAGTTATGTTTGAACTTGTTAAACCATGCACACAATTAATATGTATATAAAAAATCGTATATGTCCGACCATTACTTTCAGAGAACCAGCTATTGGGAAAATGTCCTCCAAGCAGAATCTTGAATAACTCCGGAGTCCTATGACGTACAAATTTCATTTTTGCACACACAATTACAGCTCGTGACACAGTAATTATGTGCATGTGTGTGTTATAACTAATTACAATTGGATCCAATTGTAATTGATTCAAGTTTATTTATCTTTGTTTTTTAAGATGTACATACTTTTATAAGAAAAACATATTATAACATAATCAACTTGATCACTATATAATAATCGTATATCTGACAAAAGCAATAGGCGTTTAGCCATATCGTAGGTCGTATGTAGGTCGTAGGTCCTTCTAATAGTTGCTATAGTTTTCCACAAACGTTTTCATCCATGCTTCTATTCAATACATTTTCACAATTCCAAACTAAGAAATATTGTCAGAGTAGAGATATAAA
>LQNK01001788.1:0-31308 GCA_001586405.1 Phoebis sennae | reverse complement strand
AATTATACAGACGAGCGTGTAATTAAAATACTTATAATTAAAGTCATAATATCATTTTTATAACAACTATGTTAATTTTGTAGTCTACGCGTGCGAAGCCGCGGGCAAAAGCTAGTATCTTATACAATACTAGCTGAAGTTCGTTAGTGTCATATATATCTAATATTTTATATTTTGACTACGACCCTTTTCTTTTAAACTAGTGGCTCGCTCTGAGCTAGACCTCACGTTGCTGTCTAATTCAAAACCTATCATTTAATACCACACTTGACTATATATATAAAAATCGCCTAACCCTATCTTATTACCCCCCAACCGATATCGCTCAATTTTCCACTCAAGACTCGGTCACAGTTTTTCATACTTACATACAAACATACAATCGCCCGGCCATCTCAACTCTGAGACCTCGCTTCACTCAAATATACTTCATTTCTCAAGTTTTTAACATATTTATCTCATCTTAGCAATTAGGACGTCTTAATTTGACTGTCTGTAACTATTGGATAAACTTAAATCTTTTATAAAATCAACCCTAATTAAAAAGGCGTATTATAATATTGAAGAATATATTGAGGATAAACATTCATGGCATGTATCAGCCAATTCAAAACAGGACAGTTATTAGGCGGCCAATGATTGTAACGTATATATACCTACTTATAATTGTAAAATAAACCATATATTCTAAAAGAGTAACTATCGAGTTTCTTGCCGGTATCTTCTCAGTTTACATGAATAAAAATGTTTTCTATTCTATTCTATAACAAGCAGTAACTCGACTGACTGAAACCGGTCTAGCGCTGTATAAACCGGTTATAACCAATTAAAACCGGATAATACGCTATTGTTACTATTATAGGTTGTGTAGGAGTTATATCTGTTGTAGGAAACGTATAAGTTTATTATACATTTATAAGTATATATAAGTAAAGTTCGCGTCTAATAATTTAGTTATCTACTTATTCAGAACTAGCTATCTACCAAACCCGTCTTTGTTTTATTTATTTATTTTTTATAATTTTATTTATCCATTATTCACTGTACTTACCGTAGTTACTACAATACATACAGGAATGAAAATTATGGAGCTAGCTATAAAAAGGCTATTAAAAATATTTAAGTTGTCGCGTCCAATTCAATTTATCTTTACTAATCAAATGACGAGCCGATAGGCGTAGTAAATGCGACAATGTTCTATTGCGCTAGAGGATATGGGCTTGATTATCACGAGTAGAAAATTATGATGAACATTGTAATTTTCTACTGTCTGAGTGTTAATTTATATATAGTATGTATTTACAAAAAAGTATGTTTAAGTATGTCTATCAGTTATCTAGTTTCATAGTACAAGCTTTGTTTAATATGGGACTAGATGGCGAAGTATTAAATGTCCAGGTATATTTATTTATGACTTATAATAGGTACATATTCTAGCAAATATATAATAAGTAACATATTTGAAACGTAACTAACTCAACCGAAGGGTATATTTAATCTGCCCCATGTTCCCCGTAATAAGCTGACCGCGCGACACGACTGTACTAATGGAGAAGGGGAGAATGGGCTCTATTGGGGAAAAATTTCGAAAACTATATTAAAACTATTAAATAATGTTTTCTTTATACTTTACTAAATCCGCACCGCTCCTGTGAATAAGTAACTTTCGAATGGTGAAAACTTTTAAAATCGGTCCAGCAGTTTTTTACTTATTTATAAAAAAAAATAATTATAAGACTAATATATTTATAATTAAGTTAATTATTAAATTAATTGCATATGTTAAATGTTTTTTGTATAGTACATCCAATAATGTTTTTTCAATTATCTTCATACATAATTGAACCCGCTCATGACTTTTGAAAAAAGTTGTGAGTTCATATTACGCAGTTATTATAAATAACCTTATATTATGCAGTGAAACATTTACTAGAATTTTTTTTTGCACAAAAAAAATTACAACATCCCTGAAAGACGAGTCCCGAAACACGAACGAAATTTCAACGTTTTTCAAAGGAGATTCGGGACACTATATGACCAGTCTAAAATTACCAAGTAATAAGTAAAAGCCGACCACACACCCGAGACAAACAGAAACGCGCCTGGAATGTCTGCTCGTCTTATTTCTCGTGAAACATCTGTACAGACAGAAATTCATTAATCACGCTAATATTGTTTACTAATACCAATGCAAAATAAGACTCAGTCGTTATTTTTCCTTTTTTATGGTAAACTGTGCTTGTGGAGATTTCGGGATAAAATTGATAGTATAATCTTGTGTTTGTTTTAACGCGAGTACTTTCCATATTAAATAAAATACTTTTTAAATGGTTATAAACGCGGTTTCTTATACATTATTATTACCGACATTTCAAGCACTTTAATATACGTATAAACCGCGTTTAAAATCATTTAAAAAGTATTTAATTTAATTTATCCGTCAAATTCGATCCACGTTATTTCCTTAAAACTATTAACTACATTTTGTCATTTTCAGTTTAAAAACTTAAAAGAAAAAGTTTACGATCGCTGACATGATATCCGAAACCAATTTTTATACTGTCAACACTTGTTCTGAAAGAAATGGAGTCGACGCTTTCTACACTAATAGTAAACTTTGTTTGGTTGAATAGGCACAAAAACTACTGGACCGATTTTAAAAATTATTTCACCATTCGAAAGCTACATTATCTACGAGTAACATAGGCTATTATGCTACGGGAGCGAAACCGCGTTCATCAGCTATTGATAATTATAGCATAATCATTACATGCTAACGTTTTTCAGTATAATGGATTGTTTTTTAAATAAATGTCATTTTATGTTCTTTTATCGGTTGTTATTGGTTGATATGAATGGTTGATGAAGAAACAATTTTATGACATCGATGAATACTTAGGTGAAATTAATTAATATTGACGTTTTTATATGTATAAATTTTGACATGGCTATTTAAATTTCGATCTATTTATTATCTGTATAATTTGGTAATAATTTAATTTAACTATTAATTTGCACACTCAATATTTGAGTAGAATGTATTAGAATCCATCATTATTATATTCTGGCAAATAAAATGTTTTGAATTTGAATTTGAATTTGTTAAACGGACAGAGGACGTAATTTGGAATTAAGAAAGTCATGTGCTCACAGAAGTAGCCAATTCTTTGAAGTCTATGCTTAACATCACGCCAGATATATGTTGAAACATGTAACAGTAATATTAAGTGTTCACATAATTGGGGTGACATTAATGAAAGATAGTCAAGTTAATAATAATCACTAGCCACTTGTGTAATTACGTGAATCGGATATAAAAGGAAATACATTCATGATACATAGATTTGTTTAGTTATTAGTTATATCATCGCTATATAATGTATTATTTTACGACTACTAGTACTTTCACAACGCTGTAACGTTTAACGAAAACAATCAACAAAATTTAAGCTTTTACCTTATTAAAATTTCAAAGTTGGTATATTTTTAAAATGGAGGTAATATTTATAGTATTCATTCACTGCATGATTTGATAAATTCTAAATTTTGTTAAAGCTTTCAAAATACAGTTTGCCTAATTTCAGTGCTACTCGTAATAAATAATAAATAAATAAATATTATCTAAAAGATTAGAGCACTTAACAAATAATGGTTTATCGATAAATTACGGAATAATAACCACTCCATGCCCTTTTGTGCTGAACACATGTTGAACACGTGTCATCGCCGCATTTTATAAGTTCAGGAAATACTTCTGAAATATTTATAGATTAAATGAGATTTAGATTGAATACTACAGTATATTAAGGTGTCTTATTACAAATGAATAGTTACCCTTTATTTATCCTATACTAGCTGCGGCCCAGGGCTTCGCTCCCGTGGGAATATCGGGATGATATGCAGCCTATAGCCTTCCTCGATAAATGGGCTATCTAACACTAAAATAATTTTTCGAATCGGACCAGTAGTTCCTGAGATTAGCGCGTTCAAACAAACAGACTTTTCAGCTTTATAATATTAGTATAGACTAATTCTACTATCCTTTTTCAAGTTAAATGTGTCGCCACCTCATTTCTACCTGTGGTTGTCGTAAGAGGCGACAGAGGGTAATTCTACTGCGCAACATCTTCAGCAATAAAAGAGTGTGAGCCGAGCATTGCACGATTGGGCCAAGCGCGCACCGGTGTAATTACCACCCCCCAGCAGAAGACCGGCGTGAAGCAGTATTGCACTGTGTGCAGTACGGTGAGCGGGTGCTCGGGAGCCTGTATCCCATTCCTCTCCCGTCCTGTTCTACTCCTCTCCCAACTTCCTATCATTAATCAGATAAAGAGAGCCTTATCCCTTCCCTTTCTTTCAAGCCGGCGCGAAATCTGCTACGTTTTTAATGTTGTAGATGTTCATGGGCTGCGGTCAGTCACTTAACATCAGGTGAACCGCATGCCCCGCTTGCCTGCTATAACAAAAAAGCATTACAATATTTTAAAATACTGCCTTATTCCTTATCTTATCCACACCTTATCAACCGGTATACTCGATTATCCGAACACAGCTTGCATTTTAAATCTTATCACAATTTAAAAGACGTACATTCTCTAATAGGTCGGCGTTTTAAAGTTTGTTTGTTTGTTTTGTGGGTTATCTGGAACTATTACGATTGTAATTTGAATTTTAAGTAAATGATAATGTTATACGGAGAAAATATTGTTCTGTGAAACTAGTTGACCAATTTGAACAATTGTTATATAAAAGCTTATGTAGTAAGCAATCTTGATTATTGTTGCTGACACATATGAGTAGGTACCTTATCACTATATAGTATAAAACAAAGTCGCTTTCTCTGTCCCTATGTCACTTTATGAAGCGGTAAAAAATATAATTAGCGACATCACATTAGAAACCTCAAAAATAACAATATTTCTCCACTAATTAATGGATATTATCATACATATAAACCTTCCTCTTGAATAACTCTATCTATTAAAAAATCATCAAAATCCGTTGCGTAGTTTTAAAGATTTAAGCATACAAAGAAAATGGGACAGTGAAAGCGACTTTGTTTTATACTATGTAGTGATAACCTCATATGCGTTAGCGGCAATAATCAAGATTGCTTACAGCAGAAAGCTTTTTTAAAACAATTGTTAAAATTGGTCAAGTAGTTTCAGACCAACACAAACAGACGAACAATATTTTCTCTCTCAATATTTTTAAATAACATTAAAAAAAATCAATTTAAAAAAACCGCCACACCCAAGCATAGACAACCCTTTAAATTCTAATTCTAACCAGAGGCAAAGGAAAGTAGACAACCAGAATTCAGTGTTGCCATCAATTCTCCCGCGTAATTTGCTGAGACGTACTTATTTATGCTGCGTTCGTCTTTTTTCTGCCATGACAGTCGGAATGTTGACAAGTGACATTTCGGTTTAATTATCGTGAAAACTATTAAATGTTTAGACGTGTACGTGTTAAATTACAATAGTTGTTTGAACGTGGTAATCTTAAAAATAAAAGCATCTTTGAGAAAGTCGGTTCTATTTTTTGGCAATGTTAGTTTTCCCTTTTTAGTGTCCTGTAAAGGGTATTCACATCATCTAGTCACAATTCAGTTGGTATAATAAATCCTAAAACGCAGACCTTATTCTATTGATTTTCGAAGAGTTCCCTGGAATATCTTCCACATGGATGATCAGACTTGAACCAAATTTCTATGGGACCACATTGGAACTCTACTCTTTCGAATAGGTCAATAAATGCCGGAGATATGCGGTAACATACATAAAAAATAGGTAGAATTGATAACCTCCTCTTTTTTAAAGTCGGTTAACAAGAATTTTGGAAATCGGTCCGTAAATGCCAGAGATATGCGGTAACATACATACGGTGGAATTGAGAACCTCCCCCTTTTTTAGTATGTTTATTTGTCTATATTCCATATTACTTACTAACTAGCTTTGCTTAGTTTGGCACTAGAAAGAAAGAAAATACATTTATTTCAAAGACATAATACTGAGAACCTAATATCTAAAACAGTTTATATCTAACAACCAAAACCTTAAAATTAATATTAGAACTAAGTAATTAATCCCCGAAAATGGACTCACTCAGCTTATGCTGCGATGCAATAAAGCATTCACAGCGCTGTTTTTCAGTGTCAGTTATCAAATATCCGAAAATGTATTGAAATCGCTAAAAACTTTACCATTAAATTAATATTTAGCAAACTATCAACTCTCAATATTCCACAACACAAAATGCAACTTCTAAGTTATATATAAATCAGGACACGTTAAGTCACTTAATAACTTGTATTAAGTTAATTTATTTACCTTTTACCGTTAGCTTAACGGAAGGGGGGTGATCGTCATAAATTTCAAACTCCGTATCAATGGGACAGGAAACTGTGGAGTCGTTATTGATATAGTTTTTTTTGGTCGACGAGTTTGTATAGCATAAACTCGTAAGAACTGATAATTTAAAAAAATGGAGTTTTAAAAACATTTAATTATTATCCTATTGTGATTACACTTAGAAACCTTAATCATATAAGAGTCGTAATTAGTGTTATTGATTTTAATATTAATGCTCGTTTCAGAGTGTCGTCTATATTTAAACTATATATGAAAACTAGCTGTGCCTCGCGGTTTCACCCGCTTATCTGTTACCCCATCATCAAATACCCCATTCCCGTGGGATTTGATCAAAATCCTTTGTTAGCGGATGCCTACGTCATTACATCTACCTGCAGCCAAATTACAGCCCGATTCATTAAGAGGTTTGGGCTGTGCGTTGATGTCAGTCAGTCAGTCAGTCACCTTGGAGTTTTTTAATTAGATACAAAAGCGTGTTCAAAACGTTTACTAATTTCCATACTTTCTGATTTGTCAAAAACTCTTACTACATGCAATCTTTAAACGAATTATATTGTTTTATTTAACAAGAGGGAGAGAACTTCTCATTGGCGTATCATAACGTCAAACGTCACACATACTTAAATTTCACACACTTCATCTACTTACATCATTGAATAACCTTAAAATATAAGCTTAAAAATAAAATTCAACAGCAGCTCCACACATTCTCTGTTCTCAGACGTCATTACTTCAGACCTAAAACCTTTGAATAATGTACTCTATCCCCTTGCAATAACGATGTTTATATTTAGTTTTAAATAAACAGAAACGTCAATATTTCTTTAGTTTAAAATGTGACAGGATTTTGTATTGAAAATGTCTTTGAAACGCAAAATGCTTTATTCCTACCGACTTTACAAAAAGGTAGTTTTAGAGTATGCAAAATTTTGCTTTGATATTTATCATTAACTAGCTGATCCGCGCGGCTTCGGTCTCGTAGCATAATGTTATATAGCCTATGTTACTCGTGGATAATGTAGCTTTCGAATAGTGAAAGAATTTTTAAAATCGGTTCAGAAGTTCTTGAGACTATTCATTACAACCAAACAAACAAAGTTTTCCTTTTAATATTAGTGTAGATTGGATAGTTATACAAGATCTTGCAAGATTAACAAAGTTAACATTCGTATTTCAACTACTTTAATTTGTACATAAATATAGCTTAAAATTTTACGCGCAATGAGACCAATATTAATATTTACTTTAACAAAATTTGAAATTTATATTGATAGAAAATTTTAACACTAAAAAACACGTTAGTATTAAACCCACACAATCTTGTCTAATATACACTATGACTTCTATTGCGTCAATCTAGTTGTCAATTTTAAATATATTCATGTTTTTTTTTCTTCAAGCAACCCCAAGACATACCGCGTTCCAAATTTAAATTCCAAACCGCAATCCATCTTAATTCCAAATCCTTTGCCTATTCCCCACATGACGATTTAAAAAAGCAAACTGTCAAAGTAGTTCGATATTTAAAACTTACCGTAATGGCTGGAACGTGCTGGTCGATGTAATAACGATTACCGAATATAGAATTTTAAAGATGTGTTCATAGTGACGGTAGTTTAAATTTTAAATGGCTGCGTTCAGGTGTCATGTAACTTGTTCTATATTTAAATGAAATGTAAAATTAAGTTTCGGTACATGATTTGTCTGACTCTAGTAAGCAAAACAAAGGATTGATAGAATATTGAAAACGGTCGTTAAACTAAACCTGAAAAATGAATAAATTTTCTTAAGCTGTAAGCTTATTCGAAATTACTTTCTTGCGTAATCACATCGATCATACATAAAAACTGTTTTCCATATGAAAGTGCCGTATCTTAAATCCGTGCGTTTCGCGCCATCTGTCATTACATTTGACAGTTGACAGCACAGAGTAAATAGCTTCAAGCCATTATAGCTAAGTTAAAAAACCGTAATTTATAACAAGTATTAGGCAATTTATAAGATCTTGCACAGTTTTTCTTAATATAGAAGAGATTTCGACATTAAATATGAAAATATACAGTTCTAATAAAGATTATACTTTTTTTGACATACAATGGAGCTAAAAAATCATATTTTCTTGCGTAATCTCTTCGATCATACGTAAAAACCGTTTTCCATATGAAATGCGTTTCGCGCCATCTGTCATCGCGTTTGACAGTTGACAGCACAGAGTAAAAATAACTTCAAAGCACTTCCGAAGTATTTAACGCTATTTGGTTATTTTTAGTTTGAAATTCTTAACGCCCTTTCGTGCTACTGTTTTTTTGGTGAATTATGAACGTCAAAACTATAGGATGGATTTTTGAGTATAGAGCGTAAAAGTACATAGTAAGAAATTGATTTTTTAAATCTTAGAAAATCTATGTACATAAAACTCAAAGGTGACTGACTGACTGACTGACATAGTGATCTATCAACGCACAGCCCAAACCGCTGGACAGATCGGGCTGAAATTTGGCTGCAGGTAGATGTTATGACGTAACCATCCGCTAAGAAAGGATTTTGAAGCAAATCCCACGGGAACGGAGAAAACAGATATACGCGAGTGAAACCGTGTGGCACAGCTAGTGCTGTATAAAACAGTTTTCCTGCGTTTACTAGCTTCTGCTCGTGTCTTCGCTCATGTAATTTCGGAGAATATAGATCAATTAACATATCCTTTTACCGAATCAATTCAAGGCAATTCGAATTTTTCTCGCCGTAAAACCATGCTTGAACTTCAACGAACATTTAAAAAAATTGACCAAATTGGTCCAGTCGTTGAGTTATGCGCTTACCAACACATTTTGCGATTCATTTTTATATATAAAAGATGTAAACGAAAATTCATCAAAATCTGTGTAGTAATTACGGCGTGATTTACGAATAATTTCATTTCATTAATATCGGTTTCAATTTGATACAATACATCTATTAAAATAAATGAGTCCCATCGAAATAGGGATTTCAAGAATGCCAAATAAATAGTATTTTAGTCCCAAAACCCGTTCCAGATAGTTGCGGTGACGGACAGACAAATCGATTTGTAACCCTAGTGGTCAGGTTATATAATGTTATACAGGGTGTGTTTTGTCAGTTTATTTTTAGGGAGTAATAAGTCCTAAGCCGATTTCGATGAAAATAACTGTTTTGAAAAAGAAATTAACATAGTTGTTTTGCTGAAAATAAATGTCATTCGATGGTGTTCCTATTAAGAATATTTATATTTTTGGGAAAATAATGTTATTCGACTAACCGATAATTTTACTTATGTGAGTATGAACACTGTTACCAAAACACCTAAACAGATTTTGAGAAAATTTTTACTTAAGGTAGTCCATAACATAGACGTTGACAACGATAATTTATGGTCCGTAACATGTTGTAAAGTAATAATTGTGTTAAAAATTAAAGATTTAAATCTGTTTTTAAATTTAACGACTATAAATCGAGTTTTAAATTAACATTTTTTACCGTCGGTTAAGTTAATATAAAAAGCGTTAATGAGGTTCATAAAAGTATACTTAACGTCAAATTAGAGACAGATATAATTTTTTTATACCTTCATTTAAAATAGATTATCTGTGTCATAGATATAAGAATGTATAGAGAGTTCATAATATAATATTGGACGATAATCCCAAACTACGCAAAGTTTCTACTATGGTAACTAACTGATAGGCAAAATTAATTAATTTGTTTTTATACCATAACTTGTGCATGAATTTTATTAATACATTTTTTTTCTGCTCTTTTTTTTTCTTTTGGTGAAAAAAAAATAAAAAAAAATTGTGTAAAACGCAAAAATAAAAGCAAAATATGATCGGTGTAAACGAAATGTTTTAAAAAGACCCCACATATACTTCTGGTCCCTAACTACACCCCTGAAACATCCCTTATTCTAAAACTCAAGGGTGTGTATTTGACAAGTGTGACAAATCGGGATGACATATCAAAAGATTTCAACATCTGTTTTAAAACAACAATACAGTTTAATGTTTTTATAAGTACTTGAATGGAATTAAATTGTTGGAGTGCAATGAATAAGCTTAAAAATGAGGGAAGAATTTGCGAATTTGAAATCTGCCACTTCCTACTAATATTATAAATGTAACTAATGTATGTTTCACGCAAAAATTACTGTATCGATTATGATGAAACGGTATAGATACAGGTAAGAGTTCAATAACATAAAGGCTACTTTTCATTTCTGAGTTGCCACAGGATCAGAAGTTATACAGATTATAAATGAGAAAGTTTGTGAGGATGTATGTATGAGTGTTTGTTACTCTTTCACGCAAAAACTACTAAAGCGATTGTCATGAAACTTGGTAAAGCTATAGGTAAGGGATCAGAATAACATATAGGCTACTTTTAATCTCTGAGTTGCAAGGGGATCAGAAGTTACACGGATGAAACTGCGGGGCGCAGCTAGTGTAAAAATTGAAAACATTTGTGAGAATATATGTATGAGTGTTTTTGTTACTTTTTCACGCAAAAACTACTGAACCGATTGTGATGAAACTTGGTATGTCTATAGGTAAAGGATCAGAATAACTTATAGGCTGCTTTTTCCGGAGTTACAATGTTATCAGGCGCGGCTAGTATTATATAATCCCAAAAAGAAGAAGATTTATAAAATGTAATAAATGTAAAAATAACATAATAAGATTGTGACTTGATAACGTAGAAATGGCTGAAGGGATTACGATGAAATTTGGCTAAAAAGATAGATTCAAAACTGCTACTTGGGTACATATTGTGGTGACCTGGTTTACACAGAAGAATTAACCAGACACACAATCAAACAAACATACAAATTAGATAAGATAGGTATAGATAATGCCATCCACGACGCGCCCCACCAATTTTTGAATTTGAAAATATTTTACAATGATCGCAATACTTTGTCCTGATTGGTCTATTTATTTTAGTGTGCGTGTGCACACATGGGCAATGAGTGTGTACCTATAGAACCTCACACAAGCGGAAGCTTGCATACATATACTGTCAACGATTGAGAATAGTGGGGCGCGTCTTCGTGGATGAATATATCTATAGCCAGATTTGTAAATTAAATAACTATAGAGAAAAATTCATGTCTTCTCTAAACATTAATAACTCTACACCTGTAGAGCAATGACATGTAATAACACAATTATATTAATACTGGACAAGCCACGGTCCGTTAGACCACTTACTTTACTAGTTCGCTGCGAGCTAGACCTCGCGTTACACTAATATTATAAAGAGGAAAAAAACTACTCGACTGATTTTAAAAATTCTTTCACCATTCGAAAGCTACTTTAATGACGAATAACTTTATCTTACGTTACTTTCTTTTTGTCTTTGAAAATTTTATTACCTAGTACAGATATCGTCTGCAAACATTTCTACTTACATACAAACATATAAACATACACGACAAAATACACAATAATGGTTTTTAATAGCTGCTATCACAACAACTATAAAAAAGTAAAAATAAATTTAATATAAGAAGGTATGGAACCCTTCGAATCCGACTCGCACTTGGCAAGTATTTTTACTTTAATTAACTAATATTTTAGAAGTAAATAGACATATTAAATAAAATCTTTTTAGTCTTAGTTGTATTTCGTACAAACGTAAGTTGTTTTGCCCAGAGCAGTCCATGTTATATCTTGATATGTACTTCATTACACATTATTACTCTGTGCTTTTGATAATAACAACATTTTCAATTACGATTTACAAAATAAAAATCCTTATAATAACTTTTTGCCAAAACAGTAACTAAGTTAAGATTAGGTTCTATTTTTTTGGCAAAAAGTTATTGTTTTTCCATTTTCAGTGACCTGTGAAGGGTAATCACATTAACTAGTCACAATTCAGTCTCAGAGTTAGAGTTTCATAGGTATATACACCATTAAACCTTAACCGCAGAGCTTATTCTATTGATTTTCGAGGAATTCCCTGGAATATCTTCCACGTGGATGATCAGACTTTAGCCAAATTGAGACTACACTGACACTACTCTTTTGAATGAAAAAATTTGCAATAAATGGCGAAGATATGCGAAAATACATAAAAATATACGGTCGAATAGAGAACCTACTCTTTTTTTGAGTTAAACAATCTAAAATTACTTGTCCCTTAATAATTATTCAAAGATTTTTTCTTAAAATTTTTATGTTCATTATTGTTTTTTTATTTATTTATTAGGTACATTTACACCTTGTGTATGCCAGAACTATCGTACCCTAATATTAACTTATAGCTTACAACTAAAACTTCGCTCGAGAAAATCCTTAACAAATATTAAAATTTTGGACATGTTAAAAAACTATCAATATCTAATTTAGTTATAACTTTTGTTATAACTAACTTACCATAAGTTGGGTACACGGTCACAGACAGCAGAATCAGGATTCGCGCCAAAACGCTTCGTGTCAACATATTCAAGATGGCCGCCATGCTCACATAATCACTAAAGTCCTTGACATTCGTTGGGGTATCCTGAAACAAATATAATATTTACATTACTCGATTATTTAGAAGCAATAATGTTATCCTACTAGTGATCGTTCCGCTTTGCACGAGTGCAATGCTGATACTAATATAATAATAATAAAAAAATTCTTTTTTGCAAATTTTATACATACATTTAAAACACAAATGTATAGATTTTGGTGCAGAAGGCTGTCTTATAGCTAATAAGCTATCTCTTCCAGATAACCGTTAAGTAGAGGTAAGCTGCGTAAAAGACTAAACAACGTTCACAGTTTTTCTTCAGTGTATTTACTAAATAGACTACAGAAAAACTGAAAACGTTGTATGTAAAATATAGTACATTATTTTGATAATCTCGTAGGGTTCAGCCTTAATAATTAGCGACATGACATGAGATCTCAAAAATAACAGTATTTCTCCACTATTTAATGGATGTTATCAAACATATAAACCTTCCATTTGAATTACCCTATCTATTAAAAAATACGCATCAAAATCCGTTGCGTAGTTTTAAAGATTTAAGCATACAAAGGGACATAGGGACAGAGAAAGCGACTTTGTTTTACTATGTAGTGATATTACCTACTCGTGGATATATAACTTTGGAATGGTGATTTTGTAAAATCGGTCCAGTAGTTTTTGAGCCTATTCATTACAAATTCCTCTTTATAATATTAGTGTAGATAAAAACCAATTCCAAGAAATCCTACTACTATTATAAAGGCGAAAGTTTGTAAGTATGGATGTATGGATGTTTGTTACTCTTTCACGCAAAAACTACTGCACCGATTATGATGAAACTTTGTATACATACAGGTAAGGGTTCAGAATAACATATAGGCTACTTTTAATCCCGGAGTTGCCACGGGATCAGACGTTACGCGGGTGAAACCGCGGGGCGCGGCTAGTAACTTCATAAAATATTATAACACGAAATGCTCTGTATTTTTAAACGACATTGTCTCAAACATAACATGTACGCCTTCGGCTAATATCTTTACATAAAAATACAAGATTTATATTTTCGGATTTAGGGTTCTGTGGGAAAAACAGCTAAGTGCGAGTCGGACTTGTTCACAAAGGGTTCTGCCCCAAAAAATCATTGATTTTTTTAAGTATATATTTGTTGTTATAACGGCAACGGTAACTTAATTTTTGAATTTCAACTTTCTAGCTATTACGGTTTATGAGATACAGTATGGTGACGGACAGACAAACTTAAAAAGCTTATAATAGGAGCTATTTTAAGGCACCTACAGAACCCCGTAAAACCATAATATAATAATTATATTTTAACGAAAGGTATATATATAGATATATGTTGAGGCGGCACCCCCCACCTCTCCTGTTGGTTCCCGCAGCAAGGACTAACTTGCTCGCGAAAGCACCTTTGACCCAAACTATCCAGCTAATTAATGCAGTTCACGAAAAAACGGATATATTTTACAGTCCATTGAGTGAAGTGGCAAGGGTTCTCTTATTTATTGCATGTTATTCTAAAATAGTATAATTACAGTTACAATTAGTTTTAATTGTTAGCTTTTAAGTCACTGTCGCATTGGGTAAATAACCTGTAATGGCATGTGAAATTAGAAATAAATAAATAAATAAATATTTTATTTAACAGTGTATATCTTCATAGCCCGGTACAAAAAAGTATATGTAGGTAAATGAAAATTAGCTCTACTACAAAATTCGAATTCAAATTCTTTATATTGCTTGTTGCAAAATTTATTTCTGTAAACCATAGATTAAATAATAAAAGGCAGATGGAGTGCACCGAAGACTCAAGTAACGCCGAGTGCTCGAACGTCTTATTGGCGTCACGACCCACCTACCCTCATATGTCGAATTTCCAGGGGCCAGCCTGAAAATCAGCGCTGCTCCTTCCATTCGGGCAGCATACGTGAGGTTGGCACCTTTTGCCATACGTAGTTTTTAACTGTCTGTTATACTTTTAAGTTAGGTTAAGAATTTATGGCAATAATTTTTTTTCTATCTTTCTTTCTTTTTTTCATATGACTAGCTGTGATTTGTGATCAACTGATCAACTATTGGCCAGTTGTGTAGAATCACAGTACATTTATATAACAAACAATATAATAGCCGGCAAAATAGAAACAAGCAGTAAATTATCGTACACAATTGAAATTTTACACGTCACCCGTGACCACGCTCGCTGTAAAGTGCTCGAAACGTCGGGTTAATAATAATGTAAAATAATGTATAATAAACCGCGTTTAAAATCCTTTAAAAAGTATTTTATTTAAGTTTACAATATCGTATACAAACTAGGAAAGTAATGAAAGACAAAAGAGATTTAATGCGTGTGAAGTAATCGAAATATTGTTCCGTGATTGTGCCAGTCTTATGTCCCCTCTACACATAAGTAGACGCATACCACGGACGGACGTCATCTGCAGACGGGGTAATGTCTATCCGTAGACAACCGTAGTAGATAATTTACGTCTGCCGATGCATTCGCCATCCATCGACAGATGACCTATACATTTGCTGATGTGTAGACGGGCCTTAGAAATGTCACTTCCAACTACAAATTTTAAAAGTTACGCAAAATGCAGGTATAATTTTTTACCCAAACATCTGTCCCAAAAAACTGATTATTATACAAACAAACAGAAGCTTTACACTTTTTTTTATCTGTATCCTCTGTCGGCAAGTCGGCAAAAAACATTCGGCCAAATGGCTCTTGACTTTTGTGTACAAAATATAACAAGTGTTTAGTAAAATAATAACTTTTTGCCAAAAAATCGAACCGACTTCCTCACTCTAAAACGTAGAAAATAACTTTTATTTTATTTTTGTTTCAATCTATACAAAGTCGGTGCAAAATCTTGTTAAAAAACAGATAAATGTTGACACTACTACTGGTTCATAAACGCCGGAGGTATGCGGTAACATACATAATAAAATACGGTCGAATTGATAATCTCCTCCTTTTTTGAAAATCGGTTAATGAGAAATGTTTCGCTAAATATATTATGTAGCGTAGAGTGGATAAGGTGCTTGCACATAGAGGACGCAATGACGGTTCAGAAAAAATATTTATTTATTAAGGTCAACCAACAATTACATATAGCTTGGATGATAATAATAGAAATAAATGTGACATTCATTGTAGTCTGCAGGGTTGCTTGGAAGAAATCGCTAAAGAGCGATAAAGCCACCCTTTGCATTGTGTATGTCTTAATGTATGTTTTATTATTTATTTATGTGTGTGTGCAATAGATTGTATTGTATTGTGTAGTAATTAAATTATAGGTTATGACCACATTCTTAATTCTAACGGCCGTTTTCAATAATATATCAATGATGGATAGACTCTTGTCAAATTATATGACAATAGATAGACAAAAGTCATAGCAAATGTATCCGTCGTTAGGATATTGAAATCAAAGTAAGTGCAAATAGATAGATTTGTCTGACTTTAGTAAGCAAAACAAGGGATAAATAGAATATTGAAAACGGCCGTAAAAAAATTGTCACAGAGATTACAGAAATAAACTAAAAAAATAACATAAGATATATGATAAAAACTAAAATGTAGGTACAGTATAATAATTTAGCCCAACATCTAAAATAAAGCGGTTTTGGAGTTATTGAGTATCCTACATACAAATACACAAAATTTTCTTGTCGTTGGCGGCCATTAAGTTATTAATATACAAAACCATATTTACGACTCCTTTGAAGTGACGTTTTATTTAGATTTATGCTTCGTTCAGAAACGTTCATCTTATTTTTATTATTATTTAATTGAAAAAGTCTGGAAGGATATATCTTTCAGAAAATATTTTTTAAAAGCAGTAGCTTTTATAAATCTATATTAATATTATAAAGCCGAAGAGTTTGTTTGAACGCGCTAATCTCAGGAACTACTGGTCCGATTTGAAATTTTTTTTAGTGTTAGATAGTCCATTTATTGCGTCTGGTGCTCGTCTTATTGACGTCACGACCCAACTACCCTCACTTTGCTTATAGTCGTTATGACTAGCTGTGATTTGTTGTTAACTGACTAGTTCTATAATTGGCCAGTGTACAATCACAGTACATTTCTATTACATTCGACATAATTGTACATAGCACCTCTATGTTTATAACAATAATAGCTGCTCCCCAGGGCTTCGCTCCCGTGGGAATATCAGGACGATGTATAGCCTATAGCCTTCCTCGATAAATGGGCTATCTAACACTAAAATAATTCGAATCGGACCAGTAGTTCCTGAGATTAGCGCGTTCAAACAAACAAACTCTTCAGCTTTATAATAGTATAGATTATGCTACGAGCGAAGCCACGCGGATCAACTAGTATATTACATAGTGATTATTCTTTTATATAGTATGTGTAAATGTTCTTCCAATTAATTAATTTTAACCGACTTTCAAAAAAGGAGGAGGTTATCAATTCGACCGTATTTTTTTATTTCGTAAATACATTCAAACAAAAACCTTACTGAATTTTTAACTAAAGAAATTAAAATAATAGTATTAAATGTCTCATGCATTCGTGCGTTTTGAGTTTCTATAGAAAACTCTCCGGTCTCGAGTTACGCATAAACATACATACAAATACGGGCCAATTAAAGAGAAAAGAAAGGATATGACATCAGTGTTTATTCAACTAGCTTTTTCGCCTGGTTTTACTCTATTATTTTCTTTGTAATTGAAGAGTTTTTAAACGCGCTCTAATAAATTTAATAAAAAATTATATATATATAATTGTTTTTTTTTGTTTTCATTTTTCCACCAAACAAAAATATATTTTATTTAAGTTATTATAAACTAAAATAATAACTTGAAGTAACATGTGTTTTGTTTGTAATGTTTTCACACAAAAACTACTGATCCGAATTCAAATATTATTTCTCTGAATAGAAAATATTCAAATATTATTTTTCTTAAAAGCTGCATCTTCAATGTATGACATAGGCTATATAACATCATTGTACTAAAAGTCTTTAGTAAAACATTAAAAATTAATTAAAATAAAACTTAAAAATAAATAATAAATAATTTTCCATCAAAATGAAAATAAAACACATATTATATATAAAATACACAATCGTAAAACCTGTCCTAAATTCAAAAATACCTGTACAAAACCCATTGTTCAATATTTTTAATTATTTGAGTTCTGAAGAAAAGCCTGACGTATGGCCAGAGACAAAAAACGAGAATGGCGGGAAAAAAACAAAATGGCGTCCATTTGTCATCTGTGCAGTTTGTTGCGATTTCAGATTTAATTTTGTATTAGTTTATATTTGAAGTACGTATTATTATAATGAAATAGATTTTTGAGTACGGTTTTATAAATTAACTAGTTGATTCGCGCGGCTTCGCTCCCGTAGCATAATATTCTATTTTCCGGGATAAAATATAGCCTATACGGATTCGGAAGAATCCCTCTAAGTAAGGGTAAAAGAAATTTTGAAATCGGTCCAGTAGTTTTTGAGCCTATTCAATACAAACATTAAAAAATTAGTACATTATTTTGATAAATCTCGTAGGGTCCAGCTTACGTTTGCAATGTAAACGGAAAAAAAGATAATTAACATGACATTAGAAACCTCACAAATAACAGTATTTCTCCACGATTTAATGGATGTTATCATACATATAAACCATCCTCTTGAATCACTCTATCTACTAAAAAAACCGCATCAAAATCCGTTGCATAGTTTTAAAGATTTAAGCATACAAAGGGACATAGGGACAGAGAAAGCGACTTTGTTTTATACTATGAAGTTTTATGTTACAGCGCTTATTAAATATTACAAATATTAGTGACACTATTACACTCATTTTGTCACTTAAAGACATCTATTAAGCCTAATTTAAACATTGAAAGAAGGTCCCCCCTATCATAGTTATGGGGAAGCCGTAATTGAAATGTAAACTTTATAATTGGTCATTAAATGTTTGGATATGGTTCGATCTGTATTATTTTCGTATGTCCATAAAACAATTGTGTGTAATACAAAAATATTCCTCAAATAGGAGCCACTGAAAATCAGTCTTGGGGTTTTTTCTTTTTTGAGAACTCCTACAATTTTTGTTCAACCTTGTTTTTATTTGTTTGTTGGTAGTGTTTTAAAAATAAATGTCTTTTCTTTCTTCAGTCTTTCATTTAACACAACGCCATCTAGTCCCAAGCTAAGCATATTTGGATATGGTTGAATAGATGAAAAGTTCATTAAAACAAACACAAGACAATTCTGTCTATAGATCCAGGATATCCTATCACCTAATCTAGCTTATAACCTGTGTAAAAAATTACACACACACACACACCGACACACACAGACACACACACACACACACACACACGCACACGCACACGCACATGTAGACATGTGACCCGTGACCACGCTCTCTGTAATAATGTAAAATAATCTATATACTAATATTATAAAGCTGAAGAGTTTGTTTGTTTGAACGCGCTAATCTCAGGAATTACTGGGCCGATTTAAAAATTGTTTAGTGTTATATAGCCCATTTATCGAAGGCTATAGGCTATATATCACCCCGATATTCCCACGAGAGCGAAGCCCTGAGCCGCAGCTAGTCTATAATAAGCTCCCTTTAAAATCCTTTAATATGGAAAGTAAGTACTCACGTTAGAACAAACACAAGAAAATATATCTACTGTTAGTAACATTTGTTTACAGTAACTGAAATGTCAATGTCATGATAGTATAAAACAGTGGTGCCATCTATATAATTGATTATTGAGTATTATTTTGTATTTACTCTTGAATGTTTAAGTATTAAATGTATTAGTCAACTTTGTATAATATCTAATATTGTTATTAATTATTATTGGAAATAGACATTAAGTAAACCTAACGAAATATATATAGACTGTTTATGATATTGTGATTTACCCTCTCTTGAATGGTGTGATTGACTATTATAAAATAGGTTGTAAGTATTGTATTCCTCTCAGACTGTTACGAAACATTGGATAATAAACATGTACGTGCAAGTGATGTGTATCATTGGAAACACTTCCTAACACTACAAAATTTCATCAAAATCCGTTCAGTAATCACGTAGTCATACAAATTCAAACTTTTATATCAGTAGAATTTCAATAACAAAGTATAACATAGACAAATAAATAAATTATTTGAGAATGCTAATATATAAGAGTAATATAAGAGTTTCAACAGCGTTAAGCAATTGAAAGATAGGGGACCACTTAGTTAATATAACATGATTGACTGACAATACCTTTTTAATTTAGTCGGCCTACAATAGTCTCGTAAATTGAATATCATAGTCAAGTCTTTTAGTTTAACAAAGATTAACGATCATTCTATTATTTTTTCATAATCTATGACATCCATCTTGTCATTTTTCTACAAAAAAAAATCTGTAAATATTAACTTTATGCCAAAAAATAGAACCGACTTCCTCACTCTAAAAAGTTGGAAATAACTTTTATTTTATTTTTGTTGAAATCTATACAAAGTCGGTGCAATATCTTGTTAAATTGAAAATAGATTAAGGCACCGACTTTGTATAGATTTCAACAAGAATAATATAAAAGTAATTTTTTAATTTTTAAAGTGAGGTATTCGTTTCTATTTTTTAGCAAAAAGTTGTTATTTTTCCCTTTTTAGTGACCTGTGAAGGGTAATTTAGTAACAATTCAGTCTCAGAATTAGTTAAATGGGTATTTACATCATAAAACCTTAACCGCAGAACTTATTCCGTTGATTTCGAGGAGTTCCCTGGAATATCTTCCACATGGATAATCAGATTTGAACAAAATTTCTATGACACTTTACTCTTTCGATTCCAAAATGAATTTTCCAAAACGGTCCACAAACACTGGAGATATGCGGTAACATACATAAAAAACGGTCAAATTGAGGAATTCGGTTAAAAAATTCAAATCTAAATTAAAAAATAATATCTTAGTCACTACATAGATAAATAAATAATAATAAAATAGTTTATTTGGAACAAATTAATTATTAACAATGGTACAATCAGATTCAGTTAACATTCATAGGCATATAATACAAAAAAACTTTAACAAAATCACATCACTATTATCGACAACTTAACTCGATACCGTCCCAACCCTAGCATTTCATAACTGCAGTTAAAATGATGTATATTTTAATAAAGTCGAGTACTGGACACCGAAAACGCATGACCGTGTGACCTGATTTTAAAGCACTAACACAAAAAAATCTTAACGTTCAGCCGGAGTGCTAGTGTTGTGCGAACTTTTATCGATATCGATAAGTTGAAACTGGTTTCCTTTGTTATTTTAGATGTTATCCGTAATATAAAGTAGGGATAAAAGAAATGTTTCCTGTGAAATGACATTAAATTTTGATTATGTTATAATAAAAAACCGCCCAAGTAAGAGTCGGATTTGCGCATAAAGGTTACCAGACCTCCCCTTAATATTTGTTGCAATATCGGAATAAGAATTTATTAAATTTCTGTCCTAATCTATCACAAATAGCCCTTTTAACTTACTTGATAAAAGGGCTATTTGTGATAGATTAGGATAGAAATTTAGCCTACAAGATGCAAACATCCTATTCCTCTCCCATCATATTCTAATCCTCCCCCTACCTCCTATCATTAATCCTCTCCTTATCCCCAAGCCGACAAGGCATCTGCGACACTTTGATGTTTATTTTATATATTATTCATTACCAAAAATTCGCTTCAGTCTCTTGTTATGATGAGTGGGGGCCTGGTGACCTATAGTACAGGTATTTAGTTGCCTATTTTAGGCACCAGTCTCACACTTAATTTTAGATAAGGAGTCAAAATATTATTATGTATGTCTTAAAATATTATTATGTATGTCTTATTAAGTGTGAGAAAATAAAAAAACTTTTTTTTTGTTTTTCTTTATGGGCACATAATATCAGGTGAACCGCTTGCCTGCTCTGACATAAAAAAAACAAAAATTTCATCTTAATTCCTACAGCCGTTTTTGTATATGAACAACCATTAATTTAAAAGCGATAAAACTTAACCCGTCCACATACACCACAAATCACAATACAGACATAAATATTAATAATTGTCTTTAGTTATGTACAAGGGCACGTATGTACCATAAATGTTATCTTTATTACTATTGGGGTTGAATTAAACTCTATATAAAGAAAGTTTAAGATTTAAAGGCATTTCTGTGCGTGCAAAGATTTATAAAAGGACATAATACATCGCAAATGCCATTTAGTTCCATAATAACTCCCCTGACCGGTCCTGGTGGCCAATTTTGACAGAGACTAGCCAACTGCGTAGGAGTAGTGTACAAGTGTACGCGCGAACACAGGTGCACTCTCTATTCCTTTACTCTCATAACCTGATGGGGGCAGACCGACACGATCGGAGAAAGATCAGGCGCAGGACCGACTTTAGGTGCTCCAACGCTAACTTACAACAATAGTATAATACTATCAGAATGCTACAACATCTTATAACCACAGAATAGAGAATAAAAGGCAGATGGAGTGTTCCGAAGACTCCAGTGACGCTAACTACACGTACGTGCATCTGTGTGAGTGAAATTTGTAAATTTCGAAGCCCTCGTGATGGGTTGTGTCAAACTAGACGAATATTTATTTGCTTTTGAAGTTTGTATACGCTCTTTGGCGTCACTTGAATCTGCCGCACTTCATCTGCCTTTTATTCTCTAATCTGTGCATGTTACTATCTAATGAAACGTGGCTGAATCTAGCTGATAAAACTAGCTGACAAAACGAAAAACTTTCGCGCACGACTGTACCTCGATTAAAATTGATCTAACGTTTGTTTGGAAAGCAATAGGGACTTGAAACTTTGCTACTAGCGTTCTGAAATTCAGCATAGATGTTCAGTATATTATTATTATATTTACTTATCGATAGTGTGATTTCAGTCAAAAATTCTATCGACATCCGCACAACACTAGCCATTCACCTGTATAATTTGAAGGATCCTCCACAACCCTTTACCTGTCTCTTTCTTTGTACGTTTAGTTTTCAGTCCTCGAAGAAAACACTCCCGCTTTATGCTAACCTGGTACAAGTCGTGGAGTTTTGTGCCCCTAATTGGGCCATGGGGCATAAATCCGGTACACTCATGTATTGTTTAGGGTTTAACGTCCCCGGGAATCGAACCTATAACTTCTGTAAGGTTTCCTTAGAAATAATGTTATTTTAGTAGACTTCAAAATTTGGAACCTCTTTATTAATTTTAAATTTCGCTGAGCTCCGCGGTTCCAACCGCGTATATATCCCGTTCCCGTAGGATTTTCGGGATAAAAACTATCCTATGTCATTCCTGGGGTTTCAAAGAATCTCTGTACAAAATTTCATTCAAATCGGTCCTGTAGTTTCAGAGCCTGTTCAATACAAACAAACAAATCTTTCCTCTTTATATTAGTATAGACAAACATTTCTATAATGAACACATTATTCTACTGAAAATAAAAGGGGGCGCAATTTCAATTTAAAATTTTCGTAAAAAATTAATAAAACTTTGAAAATCATGTTAAAATCCATAAAACAAGTAACGCCAAGAGGTTAAGTCGTTTTCGACTTGTACCAGGTTCTCATAAGCGCTAGGCACTCCTCTTCAAGGATTCTCTAGGAAGTTGCAACTAACTGCTTGCGAAAAGGACATTATATATTAAATGGTACAAAAAGCTTTTAAATTGCTAGTATGGAAAAATTAAGATTGGCGCAGTTGATATAGCAATGGTCTATTGCGACGGAGAGTGTAGGTTCGATGACAGTGAGTACAAAATTATTATGTGAAGAATGTTGTAATTTAATAATGTCTGGGTGATAATTTATCTATACTATGTACGAATTTTCAAAAAAAGTATGTTTAAGTATGTCTATCAGTTATCTAGTTTGCATAGTTTGCTTTGCTTAGTTTGGGACTAGATGGCGTTGTGTTAAATATCCAGGAATATTTATTTTTTTCAAAAGTGACTTGAATCGCGTTTATAAAGAACTTAAATCAGTTCATTTTGTCGTAGTTCCTGTTAATAGACTTTTTAGTACTTTGAAATTAGAGAATTTTCTTACTTGCTTGAGTTTCAACTTTCAAGGAAACGTCTAAGTGAAGAAAATTCTTAAATGCTTGACGCTCATGTCTTAGCATTCTGTTCTTGTACAAAGGACGTTAACACCTCCTTTATGCTCCTGGTACCCTAGTCTTTTTATTTTAGAGTGTATTTTAAAATGATTTAAAAAATTATTGTTTTTATCATAATAAAAATTAGATAATTTCCATAATTAGAGCACTTTTTTAAAGTATCTTTTGGAGCATTATTAAATATCTGTAATTTTCTTTAATTTTCCTGTAATTGAAAAAAGGATTTAATTGAATTAACTATTTCAAAACCTTAAAAATGGTTTCTGAAAAAATCACACTGGAATTTTAAAGTTTTTTTATCTTTCTTTGCCTGCCTGCATGAAAATAATAATAGATTTTTCATAGAGAATATTTATATTTAGAAAGAAAAATAGGAAGGTTTTTTATACTAAAGAAAGAAAATAACGAAGTTCTTAATAAACTTTGAATTTAAAGGCCTTTTTTTAAGTACTTGAGTTCAACTTTCAAAGAAACGTCTAAGTGAAGAAAATTCTAAAATGCTTGCATTCTGTTCTTGTACAAAGGACGTTAACACCTCCTTAACGCTCCTGGTACCCTAGTTTTTTTTTATTTTTATAATGGATTTAAAATATTCATTAAAAATGTTTTAAATGTTAAACATATTTATAATCAGAGCACTATTTTAAATTAGCTTTTGGAACATTATTAAATTTAGTGTTTTTATTTCATCTTTCGAGTACCAAGCAGTTTTTACTTTGAAAAGAATCAGAATTGAAGAACAACGTTTGAAATTACGTAACACGACTATTAAAAAAAATTACTATAATTGTTTTCCAAAAAATTAAGTATTTTTGTCTTAAATAACAATGAACTGAGAGGTCATAATTAAAAATATTTTTTTTTCAAAATTTATAATATTAAGAAACGTAGGAAGGATTTTTATACTTAAAAAAGTCAAGTTAATAAACCTGACATTACTTAATAGTTTGAAATTACAAGTTTCAAGTTTCAACTTTCAAGGAAACACTTGAAGTGAAGAAAATTCTAAAATGCTTGACGCACACGTCCGCATTCTGTTCTTGTACAAAGGACGTTAACACCTCCTTAACACCCTGGTACCCTAGTCTTTTTATAATGGTTTTGAAAATTATTTAAAAAGTGTTGTTTAAAGTAAAACTAACACATACATTTCGATTATTAGAGCACTATTTCAAAGTATCTTTGGAACATTATTAATTTTTTTTTAATATTTTTCGTGCCAAGCAATTTTTACTACAACATGTTTGAAATTACGTAACACGACTGAAAAACACTAACAATGGTTTTCAATAGAGCCAATTTGGAAAAATAAACGATTTGTTTGAGTTTTAATTTGAAAAAAAAGAAAGGTTTTTTGTAGTTTATCAGTAAACGGCGAGGTCATAAATATTTTTTTCCATATTAATAATATTAAGAAACATAGGCAAGGTTTTCTATACTTATACTAAGTTCCTTAAAATTATAAGTTTCAACTTTCAAGGAAACGCTTGAAGTGAAGAAAATTCTAAAATACTTGACGCTCATGTCTGCATTCTGTTCTTGTACAAAGGACGTTAACACCTCCTTAACACCCTGGTACCCTAGTCTTTTTTTACCATTCCTCCCATAGCTTCGCTCGTATTTTCGTAGAAAGAAAGTATTATTACAAAAGAGTGAGGAGACATATTTTGCGACTTAAACTATTTTTTTTTAATTTATTTATTTAAGGTCGCGTTACAGCAGCAAGGTAATTAGCGACCACAATAGCTTGTGGCGGCTGAATTTTGCATCTGGCAAGTTTAGATTGGACTTGACAAAGTGTCAAGACTTGATGTCATAGTGTCAGAAATAAAAAGCAGACGGATTTTTATCTCGTGAAATTCAATGCGTAACGTATAACAATTAGTGAATTCGATATTAGATAAACAATCACAACAGCAGGTTACTAATGCTACCTTTTGATTCAAAATATGTAATCTCAAGTAAAATAATTTATGTTGTGAGTTCTTATTGTTAAATAAAAGATATCTCAAAGAGTGATATCCCAAAAACTTATAACATTAGGTTAGTTATATATGTGTATCAATTCCAATTACATTCAAGTATTTTAAGATTACTACTTCCTTCTTGATTTAAACAGTCAGATAAAGTGTTCCTCGTGATGTGTTGTGTCAAACTAGGCAAACATTATTGTATTTGCTTTTGAAGTTTGTATTTGCTTTTCGGCGTCACACGAGTCTTCGGCCGTACTCCATCGGCCTTTTATTCCTTAATCTGTGGCTATAAAATTTACAAAATGGCGCTGCGAAATAAAAAAGAAGAAGGATTAATTCTTTGCATAGATAACACAGGATTTTTTAAAGTTAACTATTGATTAAGCTTTTTTTATATATTTTTAATGATCGAACAGAAAGAGCAAATTAATTTAAAAACAAATTTATAAGACCGACTGTCATTCAGTACAAATATGAACTTGGTATTGATACTGAATTCAATATAGTTTTACGACAACCAATATGGCATGGATTTAGTAATTTATTTTTATTGCGTCGTAACGTTTAGTATAATTTTATCAAAACTGATATATTTTTATGTCAGAAGCAACTACCCTGTCACTATATGTAAAACTAGCTGATCCGCGCGGCTTCGCTCCCGTAGCATAATGTTATATAATAGCCTATAAAATATAGCCTATGTTACTCGTGGATAATGTAGCTTTCGAATGGTGAAAGAATTTTTAAAATCGGTCCAGTATTTTTTGAGCCTATTCATTACAAACAAACAAAGTTTTCCTCTTTATAATATAAGTGTAGAACGCATGTCTCGCTTAGAGCGAGCCACTAATAAAAAAAGCTTTTTATTAGAGATTTATTTACTTCGCTGCAAATAAATAAATAATAAATATTCCTGGACATTTAACACAACGCCATCTAGTCCCAAACTAAGCAAAGCTTGTAATGGGAACTAGAAAACTGATAGACTTAAACATACTTTTTTTGTTAATACATACATAAATAAATGAACACCCAGACAGTAGGAAATTACAATGTTCATAATAATTTTTGACTCATGGGAATCGAACCCACACCCTCCACAATACACCATTGCTGTATCCACTGCGCCACCTATAGTAATAGATCATACAGACGTGGTAACAGCCAGGTTCATATTAGCTCACAAAATGGCGTCTTCTGCCATAAATTCTGCCATTAACTTGCATCGTAAACATTTTATGTGTCGTTTGTGACACGCAAGCGTTGTTATTGACACAGATTCATTTGCAGACCCACAGCCGTATTCTCAGACACTGATCAATGAAAATCTAAGATGCAAAAACTTTGGTCCCGTTTTTACGAAAATTGCGCGCACGCAGGAGCATAAAATTTGGTTAGAATACGTGTGTCGCCACCCCATTTCTACCCGTGGGTGTCATAAGAGGCGACAGAGGGTAATTCTGCTGCATAACATCTTCAGCGATAAAAGAGTGAGAGTCGAGCATTGCACGATTGGGCCAAGCTCGCACCGGTGTAAGTACCAGCAGAAAACCGGCGTGAAGCAGTATTGCACTGTGTGCAGTACGGTGAGCGGGTGCCCGGAGGCCTGTATTCCCATCCCATTTCTCCTCCTATACTGTTCTAGTCCCCTCCCAACTTCCTATCCTTAATCCTCTTCTTTTCCCCTCCCCTTCCTTGAGCCGGCCAGGCATCTGCGACATTTTATGTTGCAGATGTTCATGGGCTGCGGTCAGGCACTTAACATCAGGTAAACCGCATGCCCCGCTTGATAAAAAAAAATAGTCTGAAAGTTAAATGGGTGTAAAAATAATTAAAACTTAACCGCAGAGCTTCTGTTGATTTTCGAGGAGTTCCCTGAAATATCTTCCACATAGATGATCAGACTTGAACCAAATTACTATGGAAAATTTTCGACTGCAAAAATAATTTTTCAGTTACTTTTGTAATGTGTAAAAATGTATATGTATCATACTTAAAAACGGTCGAATTGTTATGTTATCCTTTTTTGAAGTATTTTTAAAAACATTTTGCTATGTAAAAGACTTGTTTAATGTGACGGTCCAGTAATAATTATAAAGTTGAAGTCATGAGCATAGCTTTTACAAGATGAAAGCGATTCACAATAGGGTTACAGGCCTACGGTTTGCAAAACAGCGGTGTGATACAAGTCATAAGAGGTAGCGATTTAAATTCCTTTTAAACCGACTTTCAAAAAAGGAGGTTCTCAATTCGACCGTATTTTTTTATGTAACGATTTGGAAAATTCTTTTTGCATTCGAAAGAGTAAAGTGTAAGTGTGGTCTCATAGAAATTTGGTTCAAGTCTGATCATGCATGTGGAAGGAATTCCAAGGACTTCCCCAATAACATAAATACGTTGGTATTTATTTAATTGCGACTAGATGATGTGATTACCCTTCACAGGTCACTGAAAAGGGAAAAATATAAACTTTTTGCCAAAAAATAGAACCGACTACCTCACTCTAAAAAGTAGAAAATAACTTTTATTTTATTTGGTTGAAATCTATACAAAGTCGTTGCCTTTATCTATTTTCAATATAACAAGATTTTGCACCGACTTTGACACCGTAAAATTATTTTCTACTTTTTACAGAACATACGATTCTATTTTTTCGTAAAAAGTTATTATCATGGTAGTTGTAGAAAATAAATGTTTCTTTCTTTCTTTCTTAGTTATTTTTGTCCTAAAAGTTTATCCCTTATCCCACAAGCGAATAACCTATGTTAAGTAAGTTTTGTCACCGTCCAACCAAAGGCTGAGGGTCAAATTTCAGATTTCCCTCACCTTTGTTACCCTCACAAAGGTTATAAAAGGGAGTTACTCGTAATTTTATAATTTGAGACTAATTTGCAACAGAAAAACTCCTTTAAAATGTATGTGTGTTGATGTGTGTCAATTACAGATCAACTATTGGACAGATTTTGATGAAATTTTAATTAACTGGATTAGATCATTGTCACTCTGTCAGTCGTTCACTCGAGACGTAGTGCAAAATTTACCCTCAATTCTAAAAGTAAAAAATAAAATTTCCATTACATAATGCCGCCATCGAAAGTTCTAAAATGTGACCAGTGCTCCAAACAAATTAACAAAAAAAGTCCAGGGCTGGAGTGTAGCAAGTGCAACATGCTTGTACACGCCAACACAGAATGCAGTGGCTTGACGAATAAACAGCTCGCCGCCATTAAAGCTTCAGACAAACTGGAATGGACCTGCGATGATTGTCGAAAAAGTACACCCAAACGCGCCTCTTTCATCGCCCCTGAAATCGATGAGGAGGACGAAGAAGGTAACGAGGACATATCTCAAGGGAGCATAACTCCATTCGACCTAAAACGTATGTTACAGAACCTCACAAAAGAAATCGAAAAAACCGTTAAAAAGCAGATTGGAACCATAGAACAGGCAATTGAATTCTGTTGTTCTAAAATAGAGGACTTTGAGGGGGAACTGAGCAGTGTTAAGTCAAAAATTAAAACATTAGAGAAGAAAAATGAGCAGCTTGAAAACCGTAATAAATATCTATCAACTAGGCTCATGGCATTTGAACAAAAAAGGAATGAAAATGAACAGAAATTATTACAAAACATGCTTGAAATAAAAGGAATACCTCTAATAGAAAAAGAAAATCTCTCGAATTACATTTATAGTATAGCCAAAAAACTAAACTGTGATGAAACTACAATAAAACATGTAAGAAGAAATCAAGGAAAAGATGGTAAATTTAGTGACAGTATTATCGTCGAGTTAAAAGAAAATACTTGCGCCGAAAAATGGGTTAAATCATCAAAAAATAACAAGCTAATTGCATCGGATATATTACCCCAACTTATCAACACGGATTCTGCCCAGAAAACTATAATGGTTCTTTATGCATTAACCCAGAACAACAAATGGCTTCTCCATCTCTCAAAAAAGAATCTCAAGGACAGCGGTCTGTTTAAATATGTGTGGTGCAGTGCTGAAGGAAAAATATTGGCTCGTAAAAGTGATAACAGCAAAATACACGCTATAAGGTTCGAGGACGATATTGAGGTACTAAAATCACTAGTTTAATAATTAACTAAATAATATGTATGCTATATAACCTAATTTCATGTTAAATGGCTACCTCAGCTTGTATTACTGAATTATCTCATTGCAGTGATTTAGTTAATTTTGTGTCACGTATTCCTACATTGTTACCTTTTTTAATAATTCACATAAACATTCGGTCTATAATTAAAAATTTTAGTTCTTTACTTGTCTATATAAATAACCCTCAAACAAATGTTGATGTTATTGTTCTTACAGAAGTTAATATTAATGATAGTTTAAGTTCCATGTTTTCTATTCAGGGTTATACAATGCACACATGCCTTAGAAAAAACCACAGGGGCGGGGGCATAATAATATATATAAAACAATTACATCATTTTAAAATGGATGTTACAAATACGAACCAGTGTGAATGTATTGTAGGACATATTACTACCGCTAATAACAACTTTAAAGCGACCCTGTGTGCATTGTATCGCCCTCCGAGTAAAAGTAAACACTTGTTTATAACACATGAATTACCACAACTCTTAAGCAAATATTGTGCATACGAAAATGTATTTCTTCTTGGTGATGTCAACATAGATATTAAGTTAAAAAATTCTGTTACAGAACGTTATTTAAATACGATGTCGGAGAGAGGTCTAGTGTGTGCCATTTCGGACTACACGCGAATTGAAGAAAATAAAAATTATATTTCAAAGACATGTATAGATCATATTTTTATACGTAATCGCACACGAGACCTTTACTCCGCCGTTCTCTCAACTGTACTGGCCGATCATAGAATGTTAGTCGTAGCTTGCAATAGTGAGCCGTATGTACGGGATGATTCAAAGTGTAAACCACTTTTAAATGCAGACTTAATATATAATGATCTTCAAAATGTTAATTGGAACTTAACCGGTTTAATGACTTGTCCAAACGAAATATATTCTTTTATACTATTGAAATTTAGTGATGCATATAACAGGGCAACTTACTATATACCTCAAACAAGCTCAAAACGTAACAAAGAAAAATGGTTAAATAAAAACATTGTGTATAACTGCCGCAAAAAAGACAAACTTTATTTACAATTACAAAACGATCCCTCAGATAGAATATTACGACTAGAATACAATAAATTAAGAAACCGTACTAATAAAATTATAGAAAAAAGTAGGAACACATACATAAATAATGAAATAAATAAAAATAAGAATAACTTAAAAAACCTA
>LQNK01001786.1:80360-91288 GCA_001586405.1 Phoebis sennae | reverse complement strand
AGTACAAAAAGACATGTATCCGTAGAAAGAAACAAAATAAATTTTAAATGTGTCAAATGCAAAGTGACAATTGACAAGACGTAAACAAAAGCGTAGCATTAATTTAATTTACATAAAGCCAAATTATGTGCTAAAAGGAGGGTAAACAGTGAGATTAACATACAAATTAATTAAAATGCACAATAAACGTTAATAAAGCACGCTATTATAAAAAGACAAACAATTGGACTGAAGCAAAGTTATTAGGAACAAAAATAAAAATAAGCCAACAGTGCAGCGGTTTGAACATAATAAAAGAAAACGCTTTAAGATTCCTCTTCGTTCTTGGTAACACTTTGTCCTTGAGAGGAACGGGAGCAGTTTCATTCGAGCTCACAGCAATTCCATCAACATCCGCTAAACATTCCACGCTATGACGGGATCCATCAGGGGCAAGCACAACAATGGAACCTTCCTTCGTCCAACACCTGGTCATTCCAAACTTGGCACGAGCAGCGAGGAATGCCTCATGTCTCTTTTTATTAAAAACTCTGAAAGTGTCACCCCCGAGCCTTTAAGACATATTTTAGCATACCAGACTTTATCTCTAAGCGACACGTTGCGGAACTTCACGATGATTGGTCTCCGTTTGTCCTTCTTAGTTTGACCAAGCCTGTGGCAGCGTGATAAGGCATCAACCTCCAAACCGGCAACCTCCATCTTGTCGGACAACACATCAATGGCAATGGATGCAGTATTCTCTTTTGGATTCAGGGACACCATGGATCAAGAGCATCTTCCTTCTACTGCGCATTTCATGATGATCATAGAGCTTAGATAAGATAGCAACTTGAGATTGCAGACTTTCCAGTGAAGTGAGGACCAAGGATCGGAAACAATCAAACTCTGATGCCAGCCTCGAAGTGGGGCTTCCAGAAGCAGGATGACTAGTCGAAGCACTCTTTGTTGAAGTTGAGTGACATATCTTCTATAGACTTTTTTAGTGATTCCATAGTGTTCAAATGGTTTTAATATAGTGAAATTTATAAAGGAATGATAGCTGATAAGTACAGGTATAATTAACACATAACTTTTAAAAGAAATACTTTGTTAATATATTTAAAAATTAAATTTTTCGTGGAGCAGATATAAAAATGTGTTGTGCTTATTCATCTACCCACAAGTAAAAATGTGTTGTGCTTATTCAACTACCCACTTCTTTATAATATTCATATTAATAGTATGCTAAAATACTAACACCCTAATTCTAAAAAGTTACCTTAATTTTACTTCCACTCAACCCCGACTCAGGTTACATCAAATAACACGTATGAAAAACTAGCTGCGCATCAGGGCTTCGCTCCCGTGGGAATATCGGGATGATATATAGCCTATAGCCTTCCTCGATAAATGGGCTATCTAACACTAAAAGAATTTTTCAAATCAGACCAGCAGTTTCTGAGATTAGCGCGTTCAAACAAACAAACAAACTCTTCAGCTTTATAATATTAGTATAGATCTCAATTGAAATATGATTGAAGTAACATAAAGCTAATATAATATTATATTAAATAAATCGAAGTAACGGATGGAGGTATTAAATATCTCCGGCGTTTATGGACCGATTTGGAAAAATTGTTTTTGCATTCGAAAGAGTAGAGTATCAGTGTGTCCCATACAAATTTGGTTTAAGTCCGAACTCCTCGAAAATCAACAAAATAAACTCCGCGGTTAAAGTTTAATGATTTATATACCAACTGAATTGTGCCTATATGATGTGATTACCTTCACAGGACAATAAAATGGAAAAATAATAACTTTTTGCCAAAAAATTGCCTATATCTGTTTTAAATTTAACAAGATTTTGCACCGACTTTGTATAGATTTCAACAAAAATAGTATAGTATAATAGTTATTTTCAGAGTGAGGTTTTTAGAGTGAGGAACTTTTTAGAGTGAGGAAGTCGGTTCTATTTTTGGCAAAAAGTTATTATTTTCACGCTCAGAATTTAAATTTTCGTTGACAGAGGTTGAGTGAAGTCAACTAATGCTCGAGATTCGTATAAAATATGGGTGTTAGTTTTGAATTTTATTTTTATTCTATTTACTATCGTCATATGAATCACTATCTCCAGGTCGTTTAGTTAGTGCGACAACACCGCTAGTCGCAATAATACCAGCTTTGGGATACCGCGTATTATCGTACTGATCAAATTCATTCTTCTCTTTTTTAGTAGACGCTGCGTATACTCTATTCTTTATTTCGTTTATTGAATTCATATAATCTTCAATGTTTGATTTCGGTTTGTTTCTATCTTTAGCGAGTATTGTAGGTTCCCGTTTTGCTTTGAATTTAATGTTAGGTTCTATGTAAGGGTTCTGACTGTATAAACCCTCTGCAGAATCGCGAGATGATTTTAGATTGTAACGTGTTTTTTTAATTTGTCCAACTTCGAAATCTTTCGCTTTATTTTTGTATGGTTCACCAGATGTTTTGATTTCGTAAGGTTTTTTAATAGGTTTTCTTTTGTCTTTTATATACCGATGTTTCTTTAAATTTGGCCAATCGTTTTCTGATATATCATGAATATTATTGTTTTCGTTTTCTTGAGACACGTCAACTTCTTTACCGGTGACTTTTATTAAGAGATCAGCTATTTTTTCTGCTAACGATTCTGATACGAATTTTTGTGCTATCTTCTTTATGTCTTCCACGTTTGCTGTTAATAGTACCATGCAGTTTGTTATGTGAGCTAATATTAGTAATTGACTACCTGAAAAAAAAGTACAAATACAGAGTTTTGCGTAAATAATGGATAATATGACCCGATTGGCGAAGTGGTTCTATTGCGCCGGAGGATGTGAGTTCCATCCCCACGAGCAGAAAATTATGATGTGAT
The DNA here is from genome assembly GCA_001586405.1 of Phoebis sennae. Taxonomy (NCBI): domain Eukaryota; kingdom Metazoa; phylum Arthropoda; class Insecta; order Lepidoptera; family Pieridae; genus Phoebis; species Phoebis sennae. The sequence continues at coordinate 88,410 of LQNK01001786.1, read as the reverse complement.
GAACATTGTAATTTTCTACTGTCTGGGTGTTAATTTATCTATAGTATGTATTTACAAAAAAAAAGTATGTTTCAGTATGTCTATCAGTTATCTAGTGTCCATAGTACAAGCTTTGCTTAGTTTGGGACTAGATGGTGTTGTGTTTAATATCTAGGATATTTATTTAATTTAATATGGTACCTGCAGATAGAAGTTATGACGGTCTAGGAAAATATATTTAATGTTAAGTTAAAGTCCCTCGGTTTAGGAGATATTCAATACTCACGTAAATTAAGAAAAATACAAACATTGTGAAACTTTGTGTAACAAGACTGCAAATGGTGGAACTTTTTAAGGTGTTTTTGGAATCATATCCCATATAGTAGTATCAAAGTTCATAAATAATGTTGTTCCTAATAATTTTATAATTTTTATGTTCTATAGGAAAGAGTTTTTTTTTCAAACAAAGAAAAATCTACTCTTGTACTACTAATCTATATCTATACAATTATGTGTGATATAATTTTTAAACTACACAATATTTTCTAAAACCAAATGAAGTCACATTTATTATAGTTTATTAACAATGCATGAAAATATTCAGCCGTATCGAATATTAGTTAACACTGAAGGCCGCCATTTTAAAATGCTAAGAATTATGACCGTAACAAATTTAGAAGCGATAAGACGGAATATTAGCAAATATTTTTACGAATGAAAGCATGTACAATAAGTATTACGTATGATTATCCGAAGTGAATGAATTTGGTAATTGATCAATTTTGTTTTATTTGCAAAATGTTGTTAGCGGAAAAAATTGTTTGGTTAAACTGCGAATTTAGGAATAAGAATAATAATAAGAATAGAAATAGAAATAGGGATATGAATAGGATTAGGAAAGGAATAGGGATAAGAATAGAAATAGGGATACGAATAGGATAAGGAAAGATATAGGGATAGGAATAGAAATAGAAATAGGGATATGAATAGGATAAGGAAAGGAATAGGGATAAGAATAGAAATAGGGATACGAATAGGATAAGGTAAGGAATGGGGATAGGAATAGAAATAGGGATATGAATAGGATTAGGAGATAAATAGGAATAGGATCAGGAATAGGAAGAGACATAGAAATAGAGATAGGAATAGGAATAGAAAAAAATATAATATAATCTTGTGTTTGTTTTAACGCGAGTACTTTCCATTTTATTTAAAAAAAAATATATAAATTATTTCATCATAACATATGCATATAATATTACAATTTACGGGTTCACTTGCTCACACAGGATTGAAATAATAATAATAAATTGAAATGTTCCGAGGAGTAAATATATAATATCACGTGGCATACGCTACTTCAGAAAGAACAGCTGGGTTCAGCTAAATTGAAGTAATAAAGAACTATGGGCTTTTTTAAGCGGGGGCCCGGAGGATATTCCTATCCCATTCCTCTCCCATCCTGTTCTACTCCACTCCCAAATTCCCATCATTAATTCTCATCCCTTCCTTCAAGCCTTCAAGGCATCTGATTGCCTCGCAGATGCCTTGCAGCCCATAAACATCTACAATAGTAGATGTTTATGGGCTGCGGTCAGTCATGCACCCCTTGCCTGATTTATAGAAAAAACGAAACCACAGATAGAAATGGGGTGGTGACGCATGTATTCTTACCCGCTATCTCATAATCCCAAGAGTCGATTTGTATACGAACTAGAAACCAAATTTGTTCGGCAGTTAAGGCATGATTGACATATCTATATTTTCACAGTTACAAAATACATCATTCACGTAACTTCTGGGTCCCGTGGCAACTTCGGGATTAAAAGTAGCCTATACGTTATTCTGAACCCTATATGTATAACAAGTTTCATCGTTATCGGTTCAGTAGTATTTGCGTGAAAGAGTAATAAATTTATATACGTTATACAATCCTGACAAACTTTCACGTTTACAATATTAGTAGGATTTATAATAAAAAAACATTTACCTATTACATAAAAACGACTGGAGAAATACATTGCGCAGTGAAATTTAACAGAAAACATCAATAGCTGAACAAATTGAATTTATTTTATTGTAGTTTTTTATTTCCTTGGAAAGTTGGCGTTAGATTTCGAATATTTTAGTGTGAACGTTTTGGCAGAGTTACGGTCTGCAATGCGATTTTATGTGGCAAGAAATTGGATATATATTTTATATAGGGTGTTGCGTTGCGTAATGTGGTAACCACAGATAGGGGAAGTTATGACGGGTCAGAAAAATACATTTTATGTTCTTTAAAAGTCCATTGGTTTTGGAAATATTCCCTTTGGAATCTCAACAAATATGATATAGACCTAGATATATAACTTAATAATTTTATGCAGCAAATAAATTTGAAAACAATTGTTTTGTTGATAATTAAAACAGTTTTGTCTGTTTAAAAAGTATACAGGTTCGAATCCTAGCCTGTTAAATTTTGTCCATATGACCTCATTTTATTTTTATTATATTTTTTTTTCTCTTTCTCAACATTTTTCTTGTTTTGCTTTTTCCAATCGTCCTATTTTATTTTTAATGATACACTCTCCTTATTGTAAGGGTTTTCTGGTAGAGATCGCTACCGAGCGATAAGACTGCCTTTTGCTTGTTCTGTATTTAAGTTGTTATTGTTATGTATTATTTATAAGCTTATAATACTTTATTGTATTTTCATTAATTATATTTTTCCTGTAATAATAAAATTTAAAATACCTGTCTTCAGATAGTATTTACGCCGTATATGATTAAGGATTAAGTATTGATTGATTATAAAATTATAGTCTTATAGATAGTGCTTAAGAATAGTCAGAATCGTGCCAAAAATAAGTATAATCAAAAAAATCCTCATATTCATCGAAAGAAACTTTTACTAAACATAAAATATATTTTCTGAACCATCATAATGTCCTTTAATTAAAACGACCGAATAGTATTAGCCATTATTTGGAAATTTTAATACATTAACATATGATCTCTGAATCATAATAAAAAATGGACTTGGATTATTGCCTCTTATATTAGAAGACCCTTTTTTATTTTGTTCTTACTTTTGAATTCATACGCGTTTTTGGCGGTTTTTCAAAGCATTGAATCTAGTTTATTTGCGTTTACGTCATTTGTTTTTTTTTAAACCTTTCTCAATACATATTTCCAAAAACTAAAAAGTATTCCGTAGACTCACTACAATTTATTTATTTATACACTTTATTGTGTCGAGAAATACAAAGTACAGGAACTTATTAGGTAAAGTTTATTATATCTAATTTCCCAATAAAGTAGGCGGTCTTATCTATTGTTTTTTCCACACACTAAACGAATTCTTTTTATATGGTATTTCACCATTAATAAGCTAAAACTATTTCTTTTTTTAACGGCCGATTGACGCATTCCATGGCCCTTTGCGCCGTAGGGTGTGGGTTCGATCCCTACGGGTAGAAAATTATAAGTTGCAGATGTTCATGGGCTGCGGTCAGTCACTTGACATCAGGTGAACCGCATGCCCCGCTTGCCTGCTGTAACATAAATAAACTATTACGTTTAACATATTTTTACATTGCTCCCTCTTCTACTAATTTCTTGACTGCCTCGTTGGGCTAGTGGTTGCATCTTTGACTATAGATCGAGGGTTCTCGGGTTCGGATCCTGGGTGGAGCCAAACGGAGAGCACGTCGCCATCGGTCCTGCGCCTGATCTCTCTTCGGTCGTGTCGGTCTGCCGTCATCGGGTTATCAGAGTAAAGGAATAGAGAGTGCACCTATGTTCGCGCGTACACGCCTGCACTATATCTCCTGCGCAGCTGGTCTGTTGAGATTAGCTAACATGGCCGAAATCGGCCAGGGAAGATTTTATTATTAACTAGCTTTCCGTCCGCGGTTTCGCTCGCGTGGACCCGGCAATTCCCAACAATTATTCGAATTTTTCTCACCTTTTAAACCTTCCCTACACCTCCACGAATAATTCAAGACCAAGATAAGATAAATCCGTTCAGCCGTTCTCGAGTTTTAGCGAGACTAACGAACAGCAATTCATTTTTTTTATATATATATAGATTTCTTACGTTATAATTTTTTCAATGGTTATCTTCTTTTATTTACAGCCATGCTACGTCTGTAATAACACAGGCCACGACTGCCACGTGTTGAAGCAGGTGGTACCAGATGATACCACGGAGACCACGACGGAGGGTAACTCCCTGGATGGGGGGCAGGAAGAAATAGGTGTGTTATGAAATCCTGATTGGTTTGGGCTTAATTACCCTTATTCATTTTTAACCGCCTTTAAAAAAACAGGAGGTCCTCAATTCGACCGTCTTTTTTATGTTTGTTATAAACCGGTTTGGAAAATTATTTGAATGAAGATTACTTTATTGTACACAATACATAAACAACAATACAATAACAATGGAAATACACATATGCAATAGGGCGGTTTATCGCTTGTGTTCGCCAGGCGTTGAGAATTGTTTAAGTTAAATTTGAATTTTTTTTTCCCGTTCATAAAAATATTTTATTAAAACAAATTTTATTTTAGCAGAAGAACCAGTAGGCGTGGAAGACACAGATTTCGTGCTGTACGTCAGCGCGTTGGAAACAGAGAGATGTCGGCGCGGGCTGACAGTGGCGTACGCGTCGCATTGTCAGCAAGAGTCTGCTTTAGACAGGTAATATTTAATTAAAACTAATGATTTTTGCATAAAAATAATTGTCTTTATTATTGTGGTCATATTATGTTTAATTACAATATCTCATATAATATATTATGTCACAAATCTTGCATTGTATAACTGTTTGCTATGGCCTTACAGGCCCATGTTATGAATTTAATGTCATTGTATATTGCTATTTTTAACATGATGCGATAAGTAAATAAATAAAGGGTATATATATATAGCTAGAAATACCAAGTATAATATGTCCTTCGTAGTTCATGAGTCTCTGTCGATATTGTAGCGGAAGATGCTTCCGTTCATTGTTTAAATTTATAATATATGTGTAAATAATATAAAACTGAACTATGTAGTGCGTTGGAAACAGAGAGATGTCGGCGCCGACTGACCTTTGTGTATGTGTCGCGTTGTCAGCAAGACTGTTTCAACAGGTAATTTATTTAAAGGTTAAAGTTCTTGAAGGACGTGAAGTTTGTTCCTGCAGGAGTTTGAGAATAAGAGACTAACTATTTAGTCATAATATCTCCTGCGCAGTTGTCGAAATTATTGTAGCGGAGGACACTTTTGCTAGCGTGGTAAGTGATGTCAGCAAAGTTTACTTTAAACAGGTTTATTTTTAAAGGTATATTTATAATTTTTTTTCTATAATTAATATAGAATGAAAGATATTTCGTGCTGTACGTCAGCGCGTTGGAAACAGAGAGATGTCAGCGTAGGCTGACCGTGCCGTACGCATTGCATTGTTAGCAAGAGTCTTTAGACAGGTAATGCCACCTACGGGGGGGGATGTTACGACATTGGTTCCTCGTGTGGTCCATAGGTGTGCTGTATTGCGATAACGATACTAGGAATCTTTGGTGGCATCGCTTTACTTTTATCGTCTATATCTATGCTAAACATATTATTTGTTTTGTATGTACAATAAAGTGTTAAAGTGTTGACTGCCTCGTTGGTCTAGTGGTTGCATCTTTGACTACAGATCGCGAGGTTTCAGGTTTGATTTCCGGGCGGGACCATAAAAAAATGTTATTGAGATTTTCTAAAAAAGTCTCAATAGCAGCGTTTTTGGAACGACCCCGTGCCTCAGAAAGCACGTAAAACCGTCGGTCCTACGCGTGATCTCTTACCGGTCGCCTCGGTCTACCGTCCCATCGGATTGTGAGAAGCAATAGAGAGTGCACCTGTGTTTGCGCACATACTTGTGCACTATAATACCTCCTGCGTACTCGGCAGATCTTTGTTAAGATTGGCCATTATGACTGTCGGTTAGGGAGGTATTATTACAATAAAGTGTCTTCATTCACTCTTTATATCTTTCAGGCCGGTAGCGGGTCACGCGAACTTCTGTCCCGGAGAATTGTCCACACGTTACCGTGATCTACCCCACGTGTTGTCCACAGTCAAGCACGAAATGTTACACGCTCTGGGCTTCAGCGTGTCACTGTTTGGGTTCTATAGGTCAGTCATTTTACAAATATTAATTTTATAATTAAGGTCAACCAATTCACCACTGCGTGTACCATATTTCTGGAACATATGTAAACTTTTTATGTTTTGGCGTTAGCTGTAAGTACAAGAATGTTTAATTTATAAATAAATAAATTAAATGGATAGGTCTTGTATGTGGGCTACAGAAAATGGTTATTTTTATATTAAATAAAATACTTTTTAAAGGATTTTTAACGGTTTATTATACATTATTAACCCGACGTTTCGAGCACTTTACAGCGAGCGTGGTCACGGGTGACTGAGATGACAGTTGTCTTTATGTTTAAAAATTGTGTGTCTACCTCCACTTATTATCCCGAAGATGATATCTGGAAAATTGGCTCGGATTCTTACAATATTGACTTACAGTGTCCTCTTGTCTTTTCTATGCTTGACATGGTGTTTTAAATTTCTTATTAGTGGAAAAAGGGGACGTATTAAAGAGTTGGGATAAGTTCTGATTCCCTTGTAATAAACATTACCTCATCATCCCCCCTTTTTCGAAAGGTCCCTTTATGATAGTGTACTCAAATAACATTTTTTTATATATAACGGCATGGGATAAATAAAATATTTTTTTTTGTAATATTTCAGAGATGACAACGGAGAGCCGCTGACAGACAGGCGGTCAGATACTGGCAACCCACCTTTAGATGAAGAGTAAGTACCACAGTCTAAATAAAAGACGACCCGATTGACGCAGTGGATGTAGCAATGGTCTATGCCACCGGCGGGTGTGGGTTCGATCGCCAGCAGAAAATAATGATGTGATGAACATTGTAATTTTCTAATGTCTGGGTGTTTATCTATCTATAATATTATGTATTTACAAAAAAAAGTATGTTTATAAGTTATCTAGTTTCTATAGTACATGCTTTGCTTAGTTTGGGACTAGATGGCGTTGTGCTAAACGTCCCAGAATATTTATTTATATATTTATTTAAATACATTTAAAAATCTGAAATTGTGTTCTATTACAATAAAGTTGTACACATGATCATCGATATTATCTTTATTATTTAAATAACTTACTGAGCTCAGCGTATTTCTTCCGTTCCCGTAGAACTTTCAGGATAAAATTCAAAATCTGTTCAAAATTTCATCGAAATCGGTCCAGTAGTTTCGGAGCCTTTTCATAAACAAAAAATCATTTTTTTTCCGTTTATAATATGAGTATTGATATAATATCATCTGTGGATGCTATGTTTCGAATAAAATATACGCGAGTCCGACTCGCACTTGACCTGTTTTCAAATCCGTTTATCATTTACTAGCTAGCTAGCCCCAGGGCTTCGCTCCCGTGGGTATATCGGGATGATATATAGCCTATAGCCTTCCTCGATAAATGGGCTATCTAACACTAAATAAAATTTTCGAATCGGACCAGTAGTTCCTGAGATTACCGCATACAAACAAACTTCAGCTTTATAATATTAGTGTAGATTTTTTTGAGTGAACTTAAATACAAATACACTAACAATATTAGTATTTTCAATACAATAAAAAATAAAATTAATATTTCAGGTTGCAGATCCACAAATGGTCAGACCGTGTCGTGAAAAACATCACTCGAAAGAAATGGATGATACGGGGTGGTTATATGGAGAGGAACTTTCATATGATCGTCACCCCTAGGGTAGTTAAAGAGGTGAGATGACATTTATTTTTTTTTATGTTATAGCAGGCAAGCGGGGCATGCGGTTCCCCATGTTAAGTGACCGACCGCAGCCCATGAATCTGCGACATTTTATGTTGCCGCGCCGGCTAAAGGAAGGGGAGGGGATAAGGAAGGGATTAATGATAGGAAGTTGGGAGAGAACTAGAACAGGACAAGAGGAGAAATGGGATGGGAATACAGGCACCCGCTCACCGTACTGCACACAGTTCAATACT
>LQNK01001786.1:63954-80313 GCA_001586405.1 Phoebis sennae | reverse complement strand
ACCGGTACGAGCTTGACCCAATCGTGCAATGCTCGGCTCACACTCTTTTATTGCTGAAGATGCTATGCAGCAGATTACCCTCTGTCGCCTCTTACGACACCCATGGGTAGAAATGGGGTGGTGACACACGGGACACAAATTTATTTATTATTTATTTGTTTATTTATTCATTCATTCATTTATTTATTTTTATTTATTTATTTATTTATTTCTCATTTTGTATGAACATGTAAAAATAGTGTATAAGATCTTAACTAATATTAGGTATGTACATATTCCGCCCATTACGGCGTGCAAAATTACAAACGAACACACAACTTAAATATTTCAAATTAACAATTACAATTAATGTCTACCTTAAATATACATATAATTATATAATAATTAATGAATATTAGAGAAAATTTGAATTATAATGTTACATAAAAAAAAATAACAATTTTACCCTCAGACTTATTTATTTATTTATTTATTATAATGAATTTCTAACAAGAATACACACAAATTTGACTTAAACATAACATGCTTGTATATTAAACTATGTTGTGTTTCTTAAATTCAAGGAAATTACAGCAATCTATACATACATATAATAAAATCGTAGACAAGCCGTGTCTGTACATTTAATATTTTCAAGAAAAATTATTATTAGTGTTTCGTGTTTCATTTATGATTCTAAACTCAAAACAATGATTTTTAGAATTTTTGTCCGTTTGTCTGTTTGTCGATTTGTCTGTTTGTCTGTTTGTCGGGCGTTTGTACGCTGTGAACTTCGAAACGGCTTAACCGATTTAAATACGGTTTTCGATTATGTATTACGGCTAGCCCCCCGGAGGTTTTAGTGTTTATTTCATTCAAATCGGTTAATAAATAAAAAAGATATGAGGGTTCAAAGTGATCCATCAAAGCACATCATCATTGCGCGTAGTTACATTTAATTTAATCTTTTAAGTGTTATTTAAAGCACTTTTTATTGATAAATGTAGCCTTCTCTTGATCTCGAAAGTAGATTACCATCATGGCGGCTAATCACAACAAAGGCTAACCAACATGCAAAAGATATTACTTGCGTCCATAAGCAAATATGTGTTAAATCCATGGAAACATCAACTCTTTTAATCTGAGAGTACACGACAGATTTCCAAAAGGTCAATATTATGAGAATTATATAAAACTGAACAGTGACACTATTGTTATATTTAATGTAGGATATACTTCGAACCTAAACCTTTACGAGATATATTTATACAAACATACGTTTCTAAATCTTAAAAATTGCTATACCACCTCTACTTCGACAATCCACATAGTACAGAAATTTGTAGTCCACGCGGGCGAAGCCGCGGGCGGAAAGCTAGTCGAAACTAAAAATGAACTTTTTTGACAACAAAATCAATTATAAAACAAACATTAATGTATGTACTACACTATGCTGCATATGGTTGTTTTTATAACAGTCAATCGATTGAGTTTTTTGAGAATTATAAATACTACTACTATAGTCATACTGAGTACTTACTTATATACGTGTATCTTTTTGCGTGTTTTTATAATTCAGGATTACATGTCATTTATAAGTTATGTTATTCTGATCTATTATCTGATATAAAAGTAGAAAGAAAGAAGAAAGAGAAAGAAATAATAACATTTATTTCTTATTCTTTCTTTCAAATAAAAGTACTCTCAATGCTTTAGATAAATTTTACTGAGACTCAGGCTCTGAAGACTTATGAAGTTTCTTCAAGAACCAGTTTTGTTTCCGTCAAAAATAAGAGATAAATTTTTATAGTATTTTTTTTTCTCTTTTTATACCTTTTTTGTTTTTTTTTTTCTTCTTTACCCCTAACTAAAAACTTTCATTATACTTTTCTTATTTACTTTTAACTAGCTTCTGCTCACAGCTTTGCTATCGTTAGATTAGCATAAAATTATCTTATTTAATTAATAATTAATCTAGCTAAGAGCCTATCTGTATTCGAAATTTCATGAAAATCCGTTCAGTATTTACAACGAGATTGACAAACACCCAAATTTTCATATTTATAATATTAGTAGGATTAATACTTATTTTATAATAATTACTGTGCATTTTGAGCACATTGCATAATTTTAAAAGATTTATTTTAATACGTACAAACAAACAAACAGAAATTCCTTATTGTACACCATTACATTGAGACACTAAAAATATCAGTAACAAGTATAATGTACAGAGGGCGGCCTTATCGCTAACAGCAATCTCTGCCAGGCAACCCATATATAGGAAACATATAAGAGTAATAGTGGTAGGTGGTGCAGTTACAAATGAATATAATATAATTTTACTGTAATTATACTATTTATAATTATACTTCAAATTAAATATCGTTTCAGGTACGCGACCATTTCAATTGTTCAACGCTAGAGGGCGCTGAGTTAGAAGATCAAGGGGGGGATGGTACTGCTCTCACACATTGGGAAAAACGAGTTTTTGAAGTAAGTTTTATTTTATTAATATGCTGACCAGTTTATATATTTTAGAAACGGTATTTTGTGGGTTTTATAACCATTTATAAATGCAATATTAATTAAATACCATAACTTGTATTTTAAAAACCCTGTATATTTCATCATTATTTTAAATAATTTTCAGCATTTGGAATCAAATTACACTCTGAATTTTGAATTTTTTTTTTAATTCTTGAATATTTTTCTGTTTTGAAAATGTATTACATATTTTATTATTTTATCCAAAAACTGCCTACACCTAAATTAAACTTAAAAAGTTTTACAATGAAATATACATTTAACACTACGCCATCTAGTACTAATAAACTAAGCTATTGCTTACTTTGGTACTAGAATTCTTTGAAACTAAACAACTGATAGACATACTAGAACATACTCATAAGGATCGAACCTACACCCTCCAGCACGATACACCATTATCATATCCACTGCGCCAATTCGGTCATCAATACTTTTTTAAGGATTTTAAACGCGGTTTATTATACATTATCATTATTAACCAGACGTTTCGAGCACTTTACAGCGTTGTCCAGTCACCCGTGACGCGTTCAAAATCCTTTAAAAACTTTTATTTAATACGAAAAGTACTCGCGTTGAAACAAACACAAGGAAAAACAATTTTTTTTCGTATTTTCAGAACGAAGCTATGACTGGCACACACACACAAAACTCCGTCTTCAGTCGGATAACCTTCGCCATGATGGAAGACACCGGCTGGTACAGAGCTGACTACAGCCACGCCATGCCGCTCGACTGGGGCAGGAACCTGGGCTGCGGCTTCGCTACCACCTCCTGCAAGCAGTGGCTGAACACGCAAAGGTTAAGGTAGTTGTGTACGGACACACACACAGACAAACATTTGTATACTCGTAATATATGAACATTCACACTGAAATACAACAAACTCATATTAAAGACACAAAATACTCTGTAAATATTATATAGACAGACAAACAGATAGAAAGACAGACAGACGGCCAGTTATACAGACAGACAGACAGACGGGCGGACACTTAGACAGACAAGCAGACAAACAGTTAGACAGACAGACAGACGGATGGACAGTTATACAGATAGATAGACGGATAGCCACGCTATGCCGCTCGACTGGGGCAGGAACCTGGGCTGCAGCTTCGCTACCACCTCCTGCAAGCAGTGGCTCAACACGCAAAGGTTAAGGTAGTTGTGTACGGACACACAAACAGACAAACATTTGTATACTTGTAATCTGTACACGATCACATTGAAACACGAAAAGCTAACATTTAAGACACTCTTAATACTCTATTAATATTATAAAGACAAACAGATTGAGGGACACACAGATAAACACATAGACGGACGGACAGTTAGACAGACAGACAGATAGACAGACAGACCGACGGACAGACAGACGAAGTGACAGACAGTCCGACAGAAAATGATTTGCTATCACTTCCTGTAGTTGTGAAGAGACACACAAACAGATAAATACAAAAGAGCTCACATACTTGTATAAACACACACAAAACCATATTTAAATAAGTTGTTAGCTAAAACATTTATAATAATTATCAATTGTCATTTATTTACAAGCAGCGTAGAGAACAGTACTGAGTAAGTAATTAAAAAAAAGTGTAAACATTTTATTTGGGTAGTTGATTCAATTTTACTTATAAACGACTTTCAATGCAATAAAACTGTAGCAAAAATTTAAATTGGGATTAAAACCGGTTAAAAAACCAGTTATTCGATGAAGATCTTAAATTTATTTACTTTCCCTTTCTAGCAAAACAGTGTTTTGTATGAAGTGAATGATGATAGGTAGTTAAAACTGTATAAGGTGTTATTTCAATCTTTCTCTAATGTTAAATTTTAAATCTTTGTATCTTTCTTATTTCTAAGGATATTAAAAAATATAAAGCTATTAGTAGAAAATATATTTCTTTAAATTATATAAAAATAGTCATTATTATATATTTGCACGCTTTTTATAAGTAAAACGTCGACATTATATACTCAATAACAACTTTATTTCACACATATTTATTTGCAAGTAAATGTATTGATTTGATATGATTTGAAACGACCCACTTCCCAAGTTGTTTTAGCTTAAAAAGGTATATCATTTTAATGATACATAATAATGTTTAAAAATTTACAATTATATAATTAAAGCCAATAAGTAATGTAATGACCTATTTCTAATGTTGTTTAACATTAAATGTTAAAATTATTAATTTAAACCTGTTACATGTTTTGATTATATTAGTATGTGATTTTATTGTTACAAGCGACATAAATGGAACGGAATCCGAGTAAGTTTATCATTAAATCTATACTAATATTATGAACTGAAGAGTTTGTTTGTTTGAACGCTCTACTCTCAGGAATTACTGGTCCGATCCTAAAATATGTTTTAGTGTTAGATAGCCCATTTATCGAGGAAGGCTATAGACTAAAATATATCATCTCGATATTCCCACGGGAGCGAAGCCCTGGGGCGCAACTAGTAAATTATGTTCGTTGATATTCAATCAATTTTAGATATTAAGAATTTTATCTTTTGCTTTTAGCAAAATTACCAGTAAAATACTAACATTTATCATTAATATACATAATGTAATAAACTATATTCATTGATATTAAATTAATTTTGTATTATTTATTAGAATTTTTCTTTACAAAATTGACAGTAAAAACTAACATTGATCATTAATATACATTATGTAATAAACTATATTCACTGATATTCAATTAATTTTTGATTATCTTATATATAAAAATTAATCGCAAAATGTGTTGGTAAGCGCATAACTCAACAACGACTGGACCAATTTGGACAATTCTTCTTTTTAAATGTTCGTTGAAGTTCAAGCATGGTTTTTACGGCGAGAAAAATTCGGATTGCCGGGTCCACGCGAGCGAAGCCGCGGGCGGAAAGCTAGTTTTTTTATAAAAATGTAATGTAAATACTAACATTTAAAATATTTACAGACGTAAAAACCCGGCGCCATTTTGCGAGCGGATCAAAGGAGAACCGCTAAGGACGGAGTGTTCGCCGAGAAGAAATGCAGTTGTGTTATGTAATTTAGTACGCCATGATAATATACTACCGAGGCAATATCAGGTGAGTAGTATTTGAGGAAAATTAAAAAAAAATTACAATAATCACCTTGAAATTACCATACCCTGTGTTGTATATTTGTTAAATTAGTTATTTTATATATCCTGTATGTAACTAAAAAAGCCCTATATGGAAAAAAATATACACCAATTTTTTACCAAATTTATATATTGTTTAATTTTGTGACCGCATGAAAGGCAAGTTTCCTATTAACTTGTTAAAAAATTAAACAAAGAATACAATTAAACATGCAAAAAGTATGTTTAAGTACCTATCAGTAAGTTTCCATAGTACAAGCTTTACTTAGTTTAGTAGTATAATGTTAAATGTACGAAAATATTTAATTCTAGCTACGGCCCGTAGCTGTATATCTGTTTCCCCGTTCCCGTGGGTTTTGATCAAAATTTCTTTGTTAGCGGATGCCTACGTCATAACATCTACCTGCAGCCAAATTTCAGCCCGATCCGTCCAGCGTGCGGGCTGTGCGTTGATAGATCACTATGTCAGTCAGTCAGTCAGTCAGTCACCTTTGAGTAATGTATAGATTTTATGTACTCACTGGAGATTATTACTTTCGAATATTATTATGAAATTTTCACAACGGGTCATTGGCAAAATGATATCAATACAGCACTGCTATTTGACGACCCGATTGGCGCAGTGGTTTAGCAATGGTCTATTGCGCCGGAGGGTGTGGGTTCGATCCCCACGAGCAGATAATTATGATGTCATGAATATTATAATTTTCTACTGTCTGGGTGTTAATTTATCTATAGTATGTATGTATTTACAAAAAAAAGTATGTCTATCAGTTATCTAGACTCTATAGTACCAGCTTTGCGTAGTTTAGGACTAGATGGCGTTGTGTTAAATTTTATCATTTGTCAGTAAATAAATAAAATCAAAATCAAAAATTAAAAATTAAAATGAGTATAAAAACACAGTTAAAATAAAAATAAAAATTCCAAAATTTAAAATCGATATCAAATAAAAACATTATACAAATAAAAAGAAATCAGAATTTAAAATTAAGACTTAAAAACATTAAAAATGTTCAATTAAAAATCGTCCATGAATATTTATTAATTTATAATATAGAATACATTTGCAGCACTTCGACACCCTGCCCAACGTGCCCCCGGGCGACGAGGCGCACTACGGCGGCTCGGTGTCGCTGGCGGACTACTGCCCCTACCTGCAGGAGTTCACGTGGAAGCACAAGAGCGTGCTGCTCCGCGGCAGCCGCTGCTCCTACGAGGAGAACACGCCCAGTGAGTGCCCCAATGACCCATACCCCAATGCCTAATGCCCCAACTTTTATATGCCTTGTGAATGACCCAATGACCCAATACCCAATGACCCAACTTTTATATGCCTTGTGAATGCCCCAATGCCCCAATGACCCAACTTTTATACGCCCAGTGAGTGCCCCAACGCCCCAACTTTTATACGCCCAGTGAGTGCCCCAATGACCCAACTTTTATACGCCTAGTGAGTGCCCCAATGACCCAAATTTATACGCCTAGTGAGTGCCCCAATGACCCAAATTTATACGCCTAGTAAGTGCGCCAATGCCGCAACTTTTATACGCCTAGTGAGTGCCCCAATGCCACAATGCCCCAACTTTTATACAGGGTGTATTTTTTATTGGTGTGGTAGGTGAAATTCTAGTGAGTGCCCCAACTTTTATATAGGGTGTATTTTTCAACTGGCGTAGTAGGTGAAATCCGAAACGACGAGGAATAACGAAGTCGATTTAAAAACTAAAACTACGTTAGATTTGAGAAACAATTGATATTCCTAGGCATTAGTTCACAAGAGCGTGCTGCTCAGGGGCAGCCGCTCGTATGAGGAGAACACGCCCAGTGAGCGCCCTAATGCCCCAATGCCACAATGACCCAATAACCCAACCTTTATTCAGGTGTATTTTTCAACTGGCGTAGTAGATGAAATCCGAAACAAAACAACAAGGTATATCGATACGGTAAAGGAGTTACGAAGCCAATTTAACACTAGAACTGCATTAATGAACCAATGCCCCAAATTTTATACAGGGTGTATTTTTCAATTGAAGTGGTATGTGAAATTCGAAACGACAAGGAATTTCGAAAATGCTGAAGGTATGACGAAGCCGATTTTAAAATTAAAATTGCATTACAATTGAGATAAATCGATATTCCTATCTGTATATAAAATTTTTAACATACTTAATTATAATTATTTGTATTATAGTACTTAATTGACTTTTTTTTTCTCTTTCCTGTTTCTGTTCGCTTTTACTCCTTCACCCTGCCTGAATTACTCTTTGCTTTTCTTTTACCCAGTGGTTGCCTGGCAGAAATCACTGATTAGTGATAAGGCCGCCTTTTACACTGTTTTTGTTTTAAGTTATTTTAAGTTTATTATGTATATTACACCATATTGTAATTAATAAATGTAATATATATAATAAAATAAATAAATAAATAAAATTATTGTTTATTATAACAGAGACTGATGTCAACTTCGCGTTGGAAAATTACGGGCCGCATTCAAAATGCTTCGACCATAGTGAACGAGTATGGGAACAGAAATCTTGTAGACAGGTGAATTTATTTGTTTTCTATTTCTACACTAATATGACGGCGTTTGCGTGAATCAGATTGACAGGACGTTAGATGTCAATCTAGCGGAGCGTCATGGTAGCGGAGTGCGGGAAGCCATCTTGAATATAAACTTTCAAACAGGACGGTTTTTCTGGACGCCGCGCTTATGACGAATCGCTTGTGTTCTTTTATATCTCGTAAATTTAAAGTTACTTTATCATTAATAGTTAACTAAACTGACTGTGAAATTAATATCCTGCAAATGGTTTGATTGAATGTGTTGTAATTAAAGAAATACGTGAAATATTGTGTCTTGCTTTTACTTCAATTCACATACTGCATAATATGAGTACAAATGAAGATTTACAAGGCCATCCTGCCTTTTCAAATATAAAGAGGAAAACATTGTTTGTTTGGTTGTAATGAATAGGTTAAGAACTACTGAAAAAAAGCAAAGAAAGAAAAATAATTTATTTGACATCAAGACATGACACAATACATTTATGATAACACAAAATTAAAAAGAAAAGAAAACATAGTAACACTGATGTGTCATACCAAATGCCACATCAGTGTTACTATGTTTTTTAAAAATTATTTCACCATTCGAAAGCTACATTATCCATGAGTAACATATATTTATAGGCTATATATATAACATTATGCTACGGGAGCGTAGCTGTGTGGATCAGCTTGTAATTAATAAAATTATGTTATTTATTAAATACGAGTTAAGCCGGCGAATCACACCGCCATTTTTAAACATGACGTATTTGTCAGACACGAACTATTTGTATGGGAAAAAGGTAATAGTGATTGTTAAATAATTATGTCCCCAATTTTTTCTCGAGTTTTAGTTAAGACTAACGAACAGCAATTGAATAAAACTAAATAAAAATATTATTTTTAGATACGAGAATGGCAGCACTGGGGCTCCGGGTGTTACAAGTATAAATGTGATGGCGGCCGATTGCATATTGTAGTAAGTTTTCAGTTTTATTTACCGTAGTATATTTATTTTTTATATGTACATGCATTTATGATGTACATGTATTTATTTATCTAAGTATATTTATTTTTTGGTAATATTGTACAATTGGTAAAAAATTGTAACAAAGAGGTAATATAGAACTTTTCACTTGAAAAAAATAATTCACAGAGGATGGAGAGTACATGCATAAGTAAATAATTTTTAATAATTTTGTACAGAGATTCTTAAACCCAAATAAATACAAAGGATTTTCTATCATGAAAATCTGACAGCTGTCAAACAGTGAAACTTAGCTTACATATTTTTTTTAATTTCCAGGTGGGCAATTACACGTACACCTGCTATTACGCTGGGCAGGTGTTGCAGGTGCGCATCATCCAGAAGGGCTGGCTGCACAAGGGGGGAGTGGTGTGCCCCCCCTGCAGGGAATTGTGTGGCGCTGAGTTTGGGGTGAGATTTGATATTTATACTAGACTAGCTTTCCGCCCGCGGTTTCGCTCGCGTGGACCCGGCAATTCGAATTTTTCTCGCCGTAAAAACCATGCTTGAACTTCAACGAACATTTAAAAAAAAGAATTGTCCAAATTGGTCCAGTCGTTGTTGAGTTATGCGCTTACCAACACATTTTGCGATTCATTTTTATATAATAAGATTCTGCAGTGAATTAAGAGATTGAATAAAAATCTTTTAGAAGGATTTTAAACGTGGTTTATTACACGTTATTTATTTTATTTGCTTGAACATGAGTGCAAAGGTGGTAGATATAGATAATATTAAGATTAACATACATGATCTGCCGGTAAAATCTAAATTCATTTATTTGCAAAATGTAGTAATGTATACGATAGGTGGTCAGTTTCGTAAGGCCTTATACATTCTGCCTGCAAATTTTGTCTTTATTACAATATCTATGTTAAATTTAAATTAAGTCAGTTACTATAATATCTTTGTTCATTGCCAGGTTTTTGAGTCACTTTAAAGCTAACAAACAATAGAAAAAAATCAAGCATATGATTTAAATAATATATAATGCATAGTCCATTGTACAGTCTCATATTGTCATACAATTCTACATTCATACATTAACTATTTCTGTTTACTATATGTTTTTGTATAATTGTAATTTGCATGTTATTTTGAAATTATAAATAGTGATTAAACGGAAGGCAAAGGTTCCTGAAAAACAGTTTACACTATCTCTGAGCGATATAATTTATGTAAAAGCTTCTTGGAAATAAACGATTTATTTTTTATTTATTTAATACTAGCTGCGCTCTGCGGTTTCACCCGCGTATATAGCCCGTTCCTCTGGGATTTTCGGGATTAGAAATATCCTATATTATTCTCCTGGTCCTTAGCTATCTCCCTATGAATTTTCTACCAAATTGGTCCAGCAGATCTCGATTTATAAGTGTTATAACAAACCCGTCTTTTATATAGATAATTATAATAAAGTAATACTAATATTTTTATTTCAGGCCCGCAATGAATTCTGCAAACCGGGGGAGGAAGCCCCCCCTCCTAACTTGTATCCCAACGACATGCTGGCATGTAACGCTACCAAAAATTACCACTCTGCGCTACTGTTACTGTCCACCATTTTAACCTCTTTGTTACCAACTTAAAACTGTGTTACCAGTAAACTAAAAGGTTATAACGCAAAATAAATATGTATAGACGTCAAACTCCTATATGCACAGAGAGAATAAAAGGCAGATGGAGTGCGCCGAAGACTCGAGTGACGCTGAAAAGCAAATACAAAAATTTAGTCGAGTTGGACGTAACATGTCACAGATGCACGTGTACGAGTAGTTAGCGTCACTCGAGTCTTCGACACACTCCATGCCTTTTATTCTCTAATTTAAAATTAAGAATCTTAATTCAGATCTTGAAAATTCAGCATGTGTGTGGCCGGCCTTAAACATGTTTTTTTTAATGGTAAATACTATGGATAAACACTCATACAGTAGAAAATTACAATGTTCATCACATAATAATTTTCTACTCGTGGGGATCGAACCCACACCCTCCGGCGCAATAGACCATTGCCACATCCTCTGCACCAATCGGGTCGAGTTTTTGTATTATTTTTGTATTTAGTGGTCCGAAGTAACCCCAGATATCATCTTACAGTGTGTGTGTTTGAGCACTCTTTGTATGGAGTTTGTCTTCTGTACTTATCTATTTTGTATTAATATTGTGACCAACTTGTTACCTTCAAACAAAAGGGTAATATTTTTACCAATGGAATCTAAAATGTTACCTTTTTATGACATAAAAGGTTGTAAACTATATTTACTTGAAACTTAAAGGTAAAATTTTTACCTGTTCTTTACCCACTTATAAGTCAAAAGGGACACTTTGACTTTTGTATTACACCCTTAATTTTATTTACATTTAGTATACTTTATTTGTACTAAATAAGACTTAAGTTAATATTAACCCATTTTAAATAGTAATTCATTTTTTGGGTTTAAAACGTAACAAACACGGCAGTTATTTTCCAGTCAAAATAAAATTATTAAATTCACAATATTTGTGAAAAATTAAATATAATAAGTCTTATAGAATATAGTGCAATATAATTTCAATATGTGCTTAGTTTTATGTTAGCAAATGAATATATAATATGTACGTATTTTTAAATTGATAATAAAAAATCGGCCCTACACAATTTCTTACATTTTATAATATTTTGTACCTAAATAAATGTGGATTGTGGATATTAATAAGAATGAAAACAAAAAAATAGTAATTGAAAAGCGATTGTTAAACGTATGTCAAAATTAAAAAAATTACGCGCGAAATTTTTGTCCATAGACTAACAAAAATTTGTAAGTTGACATTAGCAAAACCTAATGCAAAGCTTATTGATGCTTAACGCTTGTTAAAAACAATTTTCAATATTAAAAATAGACATTTTCTTTAAAAAAAATGACATTGACATTTTGTGCAGATAATCAACTTCAGTCAACCATAAACACCTATGATGTATTGGAATATTTTCGTTTTTGTAAATAATGTATAGATGTATAACGTCCTATAAATACTTATTATTTTATTTAGGATGCTTAATTTCGTACTTAATTTTATGAGCATGTCATAAAAAAATTCGAAACACCAGTTGTATGTGTAAAATATATCACAAAGTAATACCACAAGAGATAAAATATAGCAAGGATTCGAAATTGTGCCAATTGGTGTATTGTCCTTAACATAATCTATATAAAACAACTAGCTTAAACTAATACATTTTTATTGGTTACCACAGAAACTTTAATAGGTATCAACTTATTTCATTATAAAAAATATTACTAAAGAGTATATTAATAAAAAAAATATTAAATAAAATACAAATAAATAATTAAAGAGACAATAAACATAAAGAAGATAACAAAAAATTATCAAACAATTGAATTATATAAAAACTATAAGTAAAATTATATATTTAAATTTGGAGGTCCGATTGGCATAGTTTTCTAGTCTTAATGAATTGTCAATTTGAAAATATATAAAATGTATAGCATAGCACAGCTGAAGAATACATACAGTCGTTGCACGAAACTGTCAGAGCGTCCCAAACCTCCATAAATGACAATATTTTATTTTAATAATAATTTATTTATTTAAGCAAGGCTCATTTGTTAGTTAAAAACTATATTAAACACTTAAAAACTATATTAAATATGTAACTTGATACAAATTAAATTAAAAATTAAAATCAGTTTAAAAACACAATTAAAATTAAATATAAAAATTCAAAATCAATATCAAAATAAAAACATATTTTATTCTGTGAAAATTTGTTTGTGTAAAATTTAAAAAATATCGTCGATATTTATTGTAATATTTTAAAATGTATTCTTCCAAAAAAACGGTTATTTCTTATTATGCGAAACATGAACGTACACTCTTATAAAAGCCATGATATTTACTTCCCAGTGTGTACAGAATTTGTGACAGCTCTGAGACTTTTTGCAAACGTCAAAAGCGTGCAACCACTGTATGATTTTTACACTGTGATTACAATATCCGTTTGTCTTAAAAAATAAGCACTAAAATTCACTTTAAGATGTAAAATTATTTTTACTTAATTTTCAAGCCATAACTTAATTTATTATATTCTTTATTTTAAGTTTAATATCTATGATATTTTGTATTTAGTTAAGGCGAAGTCCAATGCAAATGATAAAAAAGTGATTTATTTTTTGTTAGTCTGGTGCTTAAGTTGCTTTAAGTTTTAATTATATTTAGGTATTAAATTTTTATTTATTTATACACTGCTACTTGTCCTAAACATATAGTTTTTCTTACGAACAAAAATGTTCAGAATCAATGAAAATATACATCAAGAAAATATATTTATACTATGTCCACCCAATGTTAAGTATTTGTCTGTTTGTAAATAAAATTGTGAAAAATATATATTACAACGCCATCTATTGAGACTTAGAAAATCCGTTTTATCTAATTTACATTAAAGCGCATGTCATTATTAAATTTTCAAAATAATATATTATATAATTTGTTTCAAAATTTTCAAGTTATTTTCAAAATTCTTTAAGGATAGCCTTAAAGAATTTTGTAGTCTAAAATATTGATTTATCGTAAACCGATTTTAATGCGGTTCGAACACTTCGAAAGTTAAAAAATAAGCGTTTATACATTTTTAAATTAATGATGTGAATGTGTAAGTGTGAAATGAATGTCAAACGAATTATGATGATGATAAAAGAATATTTTACATACTATGTTCGTTTTATTTCATATTATTTGCCCCCTGCGTTTACCTCCATATTACAGGCTCGTATTCATAGCTGTTTCTCAAGCTATGATTCAAGTTTTGTGATTTGATATATGATTCAAATATGATTCCAGAATAATTAATATTCGATTTGATAATCGATTCTCCAACGATCGTAGATCACCAAATCTATCCTCTGCTATTTATTCCAAAATAAATTTTACTACAATATTTGACGATGCAGTTGCCTGGAAGAGATGGCTCTGTAGCCATAAGGCCGCCAATTGTGCATGTTTTATATTTTATATGTTATTTTTTCTGTTGTTCTTTTTTCTTTTAGTGTGTGCAATAAAGCATATTTTCATTTCATGCGCCGTGAAATGGAGTGTCGTGAAAGATTAGAGACAAAAGCAAGCTTTGAATAATAATATTACTTATTACTTGTAATTTTTTTAATCATCAGATTTATATAAACTTATGGCGTTACAGTTACTCATGGATAGATGTGAT
Organism: Phoebis sennae; assembly: GCA_001586405.1. Taxonomy (NCBI): domain Eukaryota; kingdom Metazoa; phylum Arthropoda; class Insecta; order Lepidoptera; family Pieridae; genus Phoebis; species Phoebis sennae. Next base: position 65,869 of record LQNK01001786.1, on the reverse strand, counting down.
CCTAATATCATCAATAACTTGCAAATGAGAAACAAAAGATTTACATCGTGACCGTTTATAATCCAAGCTGTAAATCATTATGAAATATGTAACCTGTAATTAGTAGAACTAATTAAAAAGCAGAGAAAATGTCGCAAGCGTAACTTTTTTCCCCTATAATTAGCCTTCTTGAGTGATTTTTTCGGATTACCGTTCAGAATTTCGAAACAAAATGAAGGGATTTCTTGTTATTCTGTTTTTGTTTGGAGCTACTTTTGCTGATTATAGCTGTGATTTCTCGTTTGGTAATTTCAAATTATTTTTTATTACGACTGAAATTTACTAAATAGTGTGAGGGTTACAATAAAAAATATTATTATCTCGAAGGAAGTTAACGGAATTGTCCAATATCTTTACTTTTCTATCTATTATTAATTACTACAGTTATGTTTATAATTTAAAAAACGCCTTTTAGAACGTTCCAAGGTTTTTGACATTTTGTAAGTCTGGAGTGCGATTTTCCCACTTTAAGATTCTGTCAAAAAATAATGGCGGCTCTTAAACAAAACAATAGACTGTCGTGAATTTTACGATGTTTCTACTGTGACATTATGTTAAATGCTCGAATCGCTTTCTTTTCCTACAAATTCCGTTCAGTTAAATTCAAATTTGTGTCAATGCAACCGTTGTCCCACAGCCGCCATTTTGGAAAGAGGGTTGCATAATTTTGTTTTTATGGTTTATCTGACAAACTATTGGTCTCTCAAAAACAGTTTTTAACAGTTTGCAAATTATCTACATTTTTCCCATAAAATCATTAATAAATTTCGATCAACGCAGTTATATTTAACTTTTAATGGACTATAAATATATTTGAATAAAAAGTATACTCTTCTTTAGGCGATCAATCATGGAACTATTCTAGACTATTCTACAACCAAAAGCACATCATTCCAGCAGGAGTGACCCATTACAACGTGACGCTACCTGTAAGTATTTATTTATTAACTATTAACTGATCCGCGCGACTCTCGTAGCATAAGGTTGTATATATCGCCTATATATATATATATAGCCTATGTCACTCGTGGATAACGTAACTTTCGGATGGTCAAAGATTTTTTACAATCTGTCCAGTAGTTTTTAAGCCTATTCAAACATACATACACACACACACACGTACACACTCGCAAATATACTTACCTACTTTAGAATGTTTTTTATGTTAACTTGCTAAATAATATAATTTTAAGTGTTTTTGTATAAATAATATTGCCACGCATTTGTTAAGGAGGAGAAGTGTCTTCTAACACAAGTGAACTTGTCACTTTACTGAAAGACTTACCTTCAAATTGTATATAATTTGTTAGAAGAGTTTAGTAGTTTTTTTTTATTATTTAAACAAACAAACCTTTTCCTCTTTATAATATTAGTGTACCCTATCCCTATACTATGAGAAACTCGTAAAGAGTTCATTTTTATGCCTATACCTTTTTATTGTCTATGCCTTAATTTTTTTTCAAATGACATTTTTCAGCACGAAAAGAACCAAATGATCAGCTTTGTGTGTGTCAACCTGACAGCTGTGGATCTGTCAATAGCGAAGGTGTCCTTCGCCAGTTTGTTCCGAAGAGTGAATATTGACTTCGAACATGCGAACTTGCACGACGTCGTCGCTAATATCCTGGCGTTAGATCACGGCTTTTGAGACAATAAACCTATGATTTAATTGTGGTTTTATTTGACAAATAAATTTAAAACTCTCGAACTCTTCTGGCGACGGGTTAGAATACGTGTGTCGCCACCTCATTTCTACCGATGGGTGTCGTAAGAGGCGACAGAGGGTAATTCTGCTGTATAACATCTCCAGCTATAAAAGAGTGGTAGCCGAGCATTGCACAATTGGGCCAAGCTGTGCACCGGTGTGCGAACCACC
>LQNK01001786.1:26820-60082 GCA_001586405.1 Phoebis sennae | reverse complement strand
TCAAACCTCCCGTGATTAATAGACACTAACTGATACATACTAAAAATAAATAATAAAATACCTTCCACATATCCATCGGGAGGATCCTCCCACCAGACCGGACTTGGACACGTCAGAATCTCCATCAGATCATCATCATCCAGATTTCCAGAATCTTCTATCAGCTTGATCATTTCTGATATTGACTGTTCTTTTTGATACTTTGGTGAATCAGTGTCCGTTGAGGCATTGAATGTGTGTTTCACTTCTGTAATGGAAATATAATAATTCAATTGATTTTTAGTTTTACATATTATCTTTTAAAAATAAAAAATACTGTTGAAAAATTATTTTGCTACGTCTTTTTGTTTGGAACTCGAAATTTTTGGAAGTTTAAAAAACTATAAAATGAAAACTACTTGGTATTTTTTGACTGCAACAAAAAACAGTGTATTTGTATAGGTACAAGCTATACTGTAACAAACTTTTATACTATTAGGGCATACCTAGTAACATTCACAATTCTGCCTGTGTCCCATTAGAAAGAGGATACACATTCAAAGAAATATTATAAATTACATGAATGTGACAACTATGAAATGTAATAATATAATTCCCATAGTAACCTGGTATTACATTTAAGGCCACACACATGTTGAATTTTCAGGATCTGAACTAAGATTTTTAATTTAGAAAGGCCAGTATACCATACAATATCGGCTTGCTCCACACACATCCTGATTTTTCAGATTCTGAATTTCTTAGATTGACCTGTAAGGATTTGAAATCAGATCCTGAATTCAGACAGACATTCAGCATGTGTGAAGCCAGCCTTAGCATGAATTACAATAACCAATACAATAACTTTTTCGAGATTGGTATATGTCATAATAGTTCCCATAGTTCTCTCAATGACAGAAGTTGTTCCAATAATCATCAGTCCGTACCTTTATGTTCAGCATATACCTTTGTTTATATGCAAAAAGCAGTTATTTTCAATAGATGCCGGATACTTTATAAATGTTGATATGCCCAGCGTTAAAGTTGATATACAGAAATATTCGGGGAATTAGTCATAAAATACAAATTAAATGACACACAAAATGTATATGGTGTCCTTTTCGCTCAAGGCAATCTCTTCCAGACAATTCAGTTCCCAAGAGAGGTGCCTAGAGTGCATAGGTGTAATACACATAAATATAGACAGATAGCAGTGCTGGCAAGTAGTAAATTTGCATAGACAAGAGTTATCAGAATTCATATTCAAATATTATGAATAGATCAATTTAAATTATTAAATATAATAATAATACTGTAAGTTGTACATTCATAAACTCAACAGATTTTGATGAACTTTAGCAATCTTAAAGCTAGCCTTTATCCAAGTATATTTCCCATATAAATCTATTACAATACTAACTTTTTTAAGATAACAGACAGAAGATTGGTTGTGAAAATAATGTCTAACTAGGCAAACAAACATAAGTTTGGTTACTTTGAAAAATATATTATTTATTGTATTTAAGCAGTTTAGAATATAGGATACTTAACAATAAATCAACAAACCTTTTTTCGGAATATTAAGTTTCCGTTTATTACATCTCGCAGCGACGACTTTATAGTCATGCTTTGGGAGCAAAACTATCTTTTTTACACTTATCTTTCTTTTTAATTTATTAGGATAAAACTCACTATTGTCATCTATTACTTCTATAGGTTTTGATACTTTCGGTTTGACTGGTGATTTAGGTTTTTTCGTTTTCCGTTGTATTTCTTTAGCTGGTTTTTCTCGCACATTTTGTTTGAGTTGTGCCGATTTAAACCTTGTAACTATTGTTTCTACCGGCATGGCCCTTGGTGAAATTCTTTTGTTCTTAGATGACATCTGTAAATGTTTAAAAAATATAATTAGGATGATGACAAAACAAGATATCTTTTTTTACATAGTTTTTTATTTCATAGTGAAACTAGTATATACCAGTCTCTGCCCACACCTTTGCTTTGATTAACGCTAATTGAGCAAAATTGAAGGCTTTTTAAAGTATTTTATGAAGGTGAGCTGGCACTATATGATTTCATCTTGTCTAATATATTATTATTTTATTATTATTAGGCACTATAAACAATTATATAGATTGTGATATGTGACAAGTAAAATAGATATAGATACACAAAAGTAAATAATTCTAGCTGTGAAATAAATAAATACTGACAAAAAATATAAATGTTATTGAGTAGTAAGTGTTCTAGGAACAAACAAACCTATAATTTTCTAGAATCCACATTCTTTTTCATATATAAAAAAGATTTTTGACAAAACTGATGATTTATTTTACAAAATTATGTATATATCTTAGTTTATAAAAACAAATCTTTATTTTGTTGACCTATAAGTATCCCAAAAATGATTATTTTTTTAAGAAATTTCCACTATATTTGATTTACAAAACATTTTAAGTTTCATAATGGTTAGACCTAAAACCTTGAGTCCAAGGTTGCAACAAGGTAAATATTGACATAAAATTAATATTAAATGTTTTATATTTAAATATTAATGAAAATTGTGTTTACCTTTACCTTTTTAAGGATCTAATAGTCCAGTCATTTATATAATATTACAATCAAATTTTTCCACTAGGAGTGTCTGTGATACAAGAAAATATAATCTATTTATAATTATGATGAATTAAAGTGTATATTATTTTTAATTTTTTGGTATTTTATGATACAATGCCCAAATTATTTTAATTTTAAGTAATCCTTAAGAAACATACTGCAACTATTGTATACATTTTAAAATATCTTTAAATCTAATTGAGATGGTAGGACTTTTGTCAATGTCTATCTTTTTGATTTAATATAAACTCAAGTCCTTTTAAAGAAAAACTGTTTAACACCATAATCATAACTTAAAATTATAAATTAGTAACCTAGTATTACATGTAGTATTTTCAAACAACTAATCTCTATATAAGCAAATAAAAATCAAAGACACAGCCTTAAAATGAATTACAACTATTTTTTCGAGATTGTTTATCAATGGACAGACTTAAGACGTATCATATTAATATCTATAAATATTTCGTAAATGTAAACGTCCGCCTTTTTCGTAATCGGTTAAACTACGCATGGTATTTTAGAACTACGTAAACAAAGATTCAAGTACGTTATAATAGTGATTTATATAAGCAGGAATCGAATAATAGGTCAAATTCTCAATTCATATATTATTCTTTATCTATAAATTTTCTAAGTTATTTTTCAGGTAGCGAATAGCGATAATTAGGTAGTTAAGAAAACTGTTACATACACAGTACACAATTTACATGCTAAATACGTAGGTATAAATTTAACACAATAGTTACATCAAATTTTAATGATATTTACCTTCGATAACTCGCAAATTTGTACCAAAAACCACTGATCAAAATTCTCCGTAAAAATATATGACACCTTAAGCAACTGCTTCCTGCTTGGATCGCGATATTGTATGTAACGACTGAATATTGTTTGAACTCTTAATATTAACTCAGTAATTAGCTAATTCAATGCTGTACATTACTTTTCATAAAAATTTATTTCTAAGTTCATATTTAGTTCAAATAATAATGTAATAAAACAAGGTGCAAACTTAATTTCTTTCTTGCAACACTTTCAAAAGTTAGAACTTTGTCAAAATAACAAGGTTTTATGCGGTACATTCACAGGTTAGCTTAAATTTGCCAACAGTATTGTCGAGCGATGTATAGCTAACTGCATTAAACTTATTATATTGTCCCTACAAAATAGTCAGCATAATTAAAAAAAAAACTATATTAAATATCAAGATATACAAAACGCTTAATGTAAATATAAATTTGATAGAAATTCGGATTAAGCAATATTCAAAGTGCCAATCTTATATAATTTTCATTTAAATACACTTACCCGAAAAATATTACATATATTCACTAATTTTCTACATTACTTTTTTGTTATTTTAATTTAATGATAAGAAAATTATTGTTTTATACCTTTAATTCGGTCATATCATTCTTGTTGATTAAATAAGAAAAGCCCCTAGAAGTATCGAGCAATTCGTAAAGAATACTTACTATAGAAAAATACTTCTATGGGATGTATGTATGACATGGATTTTTTCCCGTGGTTTTAAAAAAAATAACGTGATCTTTACTTGACTAGCAAAAAGTCAAAGCTACTCGCCATATAAAAAAAATACCTTGACAGATTGCTTTTGAGTTGTGACTTTAACTTGCCAATGTGCCAGGAATTCCCCGATTTGCGGGTAATTACATATCGATTGGGGAATGGTGTGGGGATTGGTTCTATGTGGGGAATGTGGGGATTCTTTCATATCCATTGAAAAATACACTTATTTTTTTAATTCTGTTGATTTTCCCTAAAAAAACTTCATCCATATATTTTCGTGTAGTGTTAGGTATCAGAAATTTCCAAAATCCGGTCATGATCAGGTCAACATGCCTAAAAAAAGCTCATCATTTTTGTGTACTTTCCTAGGTATATATAAGAAATAATGTAAATAAAAATTGATTTTTGTGTGTGTAATATAATATTTTTGCCCCAATTTGGGGAATTTCACTTTGATTTTCGGGGAATTGCGAATAAAGACATTGGCAACGCTGAATTCGACATTTCACATTGCTATGGACTTTGACTTGCAAATCTTGTTTCAAAGGGTTAATATATGTTTTCATGGTGGATATAACATTGTTTCGTTATTCGTTTTCGTGTTTGGTCTGCTTTAGTTGGGCAATTTACTTTTACTAAGTTGTGTTTTCAAATCTTAGTTTTGTTTCAAATTTCAGAAAGATTGCAATGTTGTGGTGTCTACGAAAGTCGGCATGGCGAAATTCTTCTGTTACCTAATTCCTTACTTCGTTTTTCTGTAATTTGTGTCGTCTTTTCTAATTTCCTATCGTATAGACCTGCGTTGTCTTAATTGCCAAACGGCGATATGGGTTTCTACATCCAACCACGTTTATTTTTAATTAATTGGTTATTCTTTCCTCAAATATAAGAGGTAGTTATCAAAATACGATGCTGATTCCGAAAAGGTAAACTAATTTTTTTCTTAAAATGCTGCAAGTTCTGCTATTTATGATTTTTATAATCTTTTTGGTTATTTCAATGTGGTTTATTGAAAAATTTGTGTGTTGTACAAGTCAAGAGTACTACTATAGTACTTTAAATATGTTAATATTGAAATGTTGAACCAGATTTGGGTTCTGATCCCAATAAAAAATTGTACTGTATATAAAATATCCTACTAATAGTGGTAATGTAAAAGTTTGGATGTTTGTCTATCAATAACGCAACTGCAAACAATCATCACATTTTTTACATTTGTATTATTAGTAAGATAAATGGTAGATTGACGCTTCACATATTGATTTTGGTGTATTGTTGTTCTCGTTCAAATCAAGGGTCTTTAAAGCTATGCTTTTTCTGCACTAATTGCAATAAGAAAAAAAAAATTGCACCATAAGGAACAATACAAAAAGTGCAAATCCTAACGGCATTATCTGCCAGTCAAGCTTTGTTAGTGTGGATGGGAAATGGTAATAAAACAGATTTAACAATAACAACTTTAGTATAATCTTGTGTTTGTTTTAACACAAGTACTTTCCATTTTAAATATAAAAAAATTAAAGGATTTTAAATGCAACGATTTTCAATGTATAATAAACCGCATTTAAAATCCTTTAAAAAGTATTTTATTTAAAATAACTTTTAATAAAATTTCTTGATATATCGATAAATTTTTAATATGAATATTATTATTGATAAATTAGGATATTCATATTCAAAATAATACTAAATTAATAAGCTTGTGTTTCAACTGTAATCTTCAAGACAATTTGGTCTACATAACAACTCAAGTTTACATTTCTTTAAGGAAATATGTTCAATCTCAAAGATGTCTTTATTCAAGTATACTTTTACAAGCACTTTTTAATAAGTTTTACATAAAGGTTTTAGATAATATAATCTACTTGGACTAACACAACTGGTCTACTTATTGTAAGGAAATTACAATAAGTAGATTTGTGTCTTTATAAAACAAGTAGTTATATTATATGAAGCTAGTTTTACTTACATATAGTTGTATATTGCACTGTCCACAATATCCTACTAGATGTAAGTTTAAACATCTTAATAATAAATGTGGTGTTAACATTACAACCAAAACTTGGTTCTGATTGTTAAATTATAATGTTCCATTTATAGGAACCGGGCCTAAAAAAAATAACTCTTTTCTATTTGATAAAAATCAGCAAAAGGAGATATTTTTGTCCCAGGTATACACAAAAACTGCGTTATTTTGCTTTGATGTAAATAGCATTATTTACTCATAAGTTATGTTCTTTGAAGTGTCCAATCTCTTCATATTAATTATAAATTGATTTTTTGGAAAAGTAATTCACTTGTTAAAGCAATTCACTTGTTTGTTGATCACATACAACATAACATTGTATATTCTAGATATTATAACTCAACTTTAAATACTAAATTGGTCTTATGTATGCTGTTTTTATTGGACAGGCGTTAATAATTATAAAAAAAAAACATTTATTTCTACTAACATTATTATTTAATATGACTTATAAACTAATAACTACTTTCTAACTTTACAAATATCAATAACCTCAGCAAAGTATTTATATAGGCGTGTTGATTTAAAAGACCTTGCATGGATATCTCAATGGTAGTGTCGGTGAATCGTATTGGGACCACCTTTTTAGCATTTTGAATTAAAGAATAACAGGGAAACATGTTTATTTGCATTGTTGAGTAGCGGCGGTGCCGTACCGATGTGTGTTCAGATATCCGTCTCGATTGGCCACTTGTGATTGGACTTCAGCATCAGAGGCTATCGGCTATCGTCGACTGCTTCTTTGGTCTAGTGGTTGCATCTTTGACTAAAAAAATGTTATTGAGATTTTTCTGACAAAGAAATCTCAGTAACAGCCCTGAGTCTGAAAGTTGGCGGTGCTGGAGCACCCCCGTGCCTCGGAGAGCACGTAAAGCCGTCGGTCCTGCGCCTGATCTCTCTCCGGTCGTGTCGGTCTGCCGTCCCATCGGATATGAGAGTAAAGGAATAGAGAGTGCACCTGTGTTTGCGCACACACTTGTGCACTATAATATCTCCCGCGCAGTTGACTGATCTCTGTAGAGATTGGCCGCCGTGGCCGAAATTCGGTTAGGAGGAACGTTTTTTTTTTTCAGAGGCAGTGGATTTAACAATCAAAGTCAGCTATTGAATTTACCTGATGGCGAACACCAACTGAGCCAACAACATAAACAGAACCATTTCTAGTCCAGCATTTAGATATACCAAACCGCTTTCTTGCTGCCATAAAGATATGGCGAGGTTTAGTGAGAAACTCTGAAGTCATATTTGTACCTTTAAATGCTGTCTTGGAGTTCCAGATCTAGTTCCGGACCTTGAGATCCTTGAATTTTACATGAACTGGCTGTGCTTTGTCCTCTTACACCTCCAAGTCTATGGCATCGGCATTAGGAACAATCTCGGGCAGTTTAAGTTGGTCAGATAAAATCTTAGCTACAACGGCACTGGGATTTTCACTCCTACTCTCAGGGATACCATGAAATAAGAGGAACTTACGTCTACTGCGCATTTCTTGCTGGTCATACAGTTGAGCAAGAAGCTTTTACACCTCCCAAGTCTATGGCATCGACCCAAAGAATTAGGAACAATCTCGGGCAATTTAAGTTGGTCAGATAAAATCTTACCCACAACGGCACTGGGATTTTCATTCTTACTTTCAGGGATGAAATAAGAGGAACTTACGTCTACTGCGCATTTCTTGCTAGTCATACAGTTGAGCAAGAAGCTGAACCTGAGATTGTAGACAATTTAGTGAGGACATGTCAAATGTTCTAAATACCGTAAAGTCTGAAGAAATCGGGTTAGACTCCCTGTACCTCCATTACTATTCAACAACTCATTCTGAAATTCATCCATTCGTTTCCAACATTTCCGTCATTTCTGTGACACTTCTTGTAATTGAATATAGGTTAAGTTTAAACATTTTGTTGAAATCCTGGGTAAAATGTGATATTTATTATTGGAGACACTTACTGGATATGGTAGGTGGACTTTAAGCATAATTTTTACATTAAAACAATTTATATAATATTTTACAAGTTTTAAAGCACGTTTAAAAACGTGTACACTTCACACTTACCCGCGGAAAATTCGTTTTCGTGCCCGTTTCACCAGTTTATATATATTTATTTTTCTTTACAATGTTTACTTTACAAAAGTTGGAACGCTACTGCACTATACTTTGCGGTGAGGAATAATGTGGAAATATGAACATACTCGTATACAAACAGCTTGCTCAGCGTATTTGTATGTGTGCCCCTACACTATTCCCATTGAATTATGTCACTGTCACTACAAAAATTGCTAATGCCTCTTGTGGAGTGTATCTCTTCACACTTACTCGATTTTGACTTGCTGATTTGCGAATTTTTGAAGGTCTTGTCGGTGTGAATACTAAATTTTTAACATTATTAAATCATTAGTGTTTCCACTGCTTTCTTCACACTTTCTCGATTTTGAGTTGCCGATTTGCGAATTTTTGAAGCTCTTGTCGGTGTTGATACTAATTTTTTTATTGATGCATCAGTGTTTCCACTGCTTTGACTAACTCCGGCTGCGTACGTGAGTTTTTCTTCAGGTACTTGAATGAATGAATGAATGAATAAATGCTTTATTTCGCACCAAAGCTTAAAGCTAACAAAATGAACATACTTGCTCCCGTAATGCAGAAGTTTTTCGTTGCTTATATTCCGTAAATCACTTAAGCACTTTGTCGAACACCCTGGTTTATTTGTAGCGTCTGTACTGAAGCTCGTAACTGGATCAATGATATGAGCCATTTATTCCAGACTTTTGCTAAGTAAGTACTCCTATGTGCATCGTATATAATTGTAGGTATATCAAATGGGGCGTGCAGACTAAGATTTTTTTTACGTGAGTGATTTCTACATGAATATCCGTCCGCATCGGGGGAAGCGGTCGGGTATGTCAGACTCCTACTGACGAAAACCTCACAGTGGCCTTCTTTTGCGCTTATTTTTTTTTTTGTTTTTTTTTTATTTATTCATTATAAAAACAAAGAACAAGAACGATGTACAATGTGCAGGTTGAGCCAAAAACCTCTGAGGTTTATAGTTATGACCGTTTACAATAATTATTTTGATTGATAATTCCGGTTTAACTGTAATTTATACAAAAGACAAAATCCCTGCGTATTTCCTATTAACTACAATTTGGATAAATAATACTGCTTGTATTCGAGGAACCTCGCACCTTGTGCAGAGCTGCAAAGCAGCACGCCTTGATAGCCACTAACGCTGTCTTCCACGACAGACCACTATCGATCAAGGAGGCATTGCCTGCTCTGTGGTTCCCTGGCACATTCAAGCAGAATTATGCCCCTCCCAGAATACGATGGCGGGCTGCATCAGCACACCGAGTGCTGTGAAATGGATTCTCCGACACCGTGGGCGTCGGTACCCTCTTGTATTAAACTCTTTAACGCCTGCCTCTGCCTCTTTAACTGCTTTCATTTGATTATTTGAAAATACAAAAAAAATCGTCACATATAATGTGGTCTGTATACACGGTGAAAGGCCGACCATTTTGTAAATAGTGTTCTAACGCTATAAGAATCACCAACGTTTCACGCTCTGTCATGCTGTAGTTCTTTTCAGCTGCCGATAAAGACTTACTCATATAGGCAATTGGATGTACCTTACTGTCTTTAGTTTCGGTCAGCATACCACCAAAACCGTAGTTACATCGATGTGCACTATAAACGGCTTATTATAGTCAGGATAAAAGATGACCAGGGTAGTAACTAAATACTCCTTTAACTCTTTCAAGGCTGAGTTAGCTTCCGCAGACCAGACAAAAGGTGGTCCTCCTTTCTTGTTCGATGTTAACCAATGAGGAAGTCTGGCTATTGTACTAAAATTAGGAACAAAGTGACGGTACCAAGTGGCTGTTCCAAGAAAACGCTTAATATCCTTGGGACTCTTAGCGTCGGGTAATTAAGAATTGCTTGAACTTTCTCTGGATCGGTGCGTAAACCGCAACTGTCAACGATCGTATCCTTAATACTTAAGTTGACTACGAAAGAGAAAGTTATGGTAAGGTTTGCCTGCTTCAATTTTTCTAAAGCGTAACAAAATAGATACATGAATTAAAATCATTCGAGACAATAATTATGTCATCGAGATACGCAAATACTTTAAGATCGAAGTCTTAGGGAGGATAGCATATCTACTAACCTTTGATGGGTAGCAGACGCGTTTGTTAAGCTCAACGCGGTACGATTAAAACGAAAAGTACCCCACGCTGGGACGTATAACGCCGTTTTGTCACGATCTTCAGTAGCAATTGGTATTTGCTAAAAGGCTTTTGACAAATCAATACTAGATATCGGGCGTCACGTAAGTTATCTAAAATTTCTGAAACGTAAGGCAGATTATAAGAATCGCGTTTTGTAACGGAATTTAGCTTACGGCTATCGAGGCAGAAGCGCGGCTGTCCATTCTTCTTATTGACAATAAGAACGGGCGAAGACCAAGCGCTTTCGCATGGCTCAATTACATAGACCTAACATTTCATCGCCCTGTTCCACAAGAATACGTTGCTTTCCGGGGCTGAACGATAATATCTCTGTCGAATGGGTTGTGCATCGCCGGTATTAATCCGGTGAGTTACCAACTTAGTTTCCCGTAAACCTTTGGATTCGGCAGAGATTTCGTTAAATTGCGAAATAATGTTATCCGCTATAGATTACTACGAAACACTTAAATGATCGTAAGCTTGAATGAAACGAGAACAGTCTGTATTTAAACTAGCATTAGCAACAGAAGAATTAAAGAATTTAATATTGTTATTTTTTTGGAAATATATTAAATTAGCGCCAGAAATCGATTCTAAGAATTAGGTCGATGTTAATATGCACAACATAAGCATTAATAATATGAAAATTATTTTCAAAATGTATTCGCTAATCTATATTGCCAGAACTACACATAGTTTGGCCTCCAGCAGCCGTGACAGTAATATTACGATCTGTATTTAAAATCAGACCAGTGGACTCTAAAATATTGAAAGTGTTCTTACCAACAATAGTAATCGCGGAACCGGAATCTAATAAACCAAATAATTTAATGTTGTTAATTTCTACGTTAGCATAAGGCCTAGGATCGTTAATTAATTCGTTTTGCAGAATTTCAATTTTATAAGAATTGAAATAAAATTGAATGGTTTGTAACCATTTATCCCACTCATATTTATCAAAATGATTGACTTTTGCCTTAGTGTTACAATTCTGCAAGCTTACAAGTTTTTTGAAAAATAACGTTTAACTAATTTATTTGAATTCTTATTTTTATTACAATTCGGACATTCCGGAGTTTTAACACCATTCATGATCAACCAACCAAACAAAAGATTTCGCTTTTTTCTGTTCAATCGCGCCAATGATGAGCATTATTGCAACACCGAGGACAAAAAGGTGAACGAGAAGAAACGGGTTATATTTCATCTACTTTAATATTCCTATTTTTTAAATCATTGCTATTTTTCACAAAAAATATTGTGTTTCGTAAACGGCCTATTAAAGTTTTGGTTGTACTCTAAATTATATTTTGGAATGTTACCTACATACTGTTACGAGTCTCCCTAGGTTTGGCTTTTTAATAAACTAATTAATAATCATTAATATAATTAGAGGCAGCCGTCTTATTCGCAAAGATGTTGGATTGACACTGACTGGGAACATCTATTGAAATGTGAATGTGAGCTAAGAAATGATGAGTAGGATGGTTTAGAGTAGGGTGAGCATTATACCATTCAGAGTACGGATATAACAATACGCTCCGAAGCCAGAGTATTCGAAGACTTTTTTGGTGGTTCGTGAAAACCGGCCAGATGAACTTGAATGCTTTCATAGTTGCGACATAAGATGCGCAAGGTATCGATATCTTTTATCTCCGTCATAGAAGACAAAGTACTTGCGTAGCATGGACTAATGTTACGGAAAATCTCTAATTTATCATTGTCCGGTAAATGCTTTGATAGTTTTGCAAAAAGGCAAGACATTATTGATAAATATATAGTTATATTTTCTGAAACTCCCTGAGTTCTTGAACGAATTTCTGAAAGTAAAAGATAATCGAAATCTGGTTGATCAAAATCGACCTTTAATAATTCTAACAATTGATCCCAACTAGTCACCTGATCCTGGATTGAACAGTATCAGGGTAGGGCATCGTCTACAAAAAATCTGTAGCATAAGGTAATAACTTTGAATCTGCGATGCCCTTCGCTTTGCTAAACTCTGTCACGCGTTGTGCAAAAGAGCGTACACAAGTTTTTCCATTACATTTAATTTTGTTAATATCACCCATGCTACTGTCTCACGAAACGGTGATATTTATAGGTGATGGAGTGGATTGCTGTGATTCTAAAGTAGATGATGATGAAGCTAAAGAATCCGTTAATGAATCCTTAAGACCGTTCAACCTATCATTGAGTTCCCAAAATCGGAAACGCAGGCATCATAAACGCGCTTCGACTTAGCATCAGCATTAATGCGATTAAGTCGATGGCAAGCATGATTTAAAACATTTTGTGCGCGGAGCCACGAATTCCTGTCTAAAGGTGCGTTAACAAGCGTTTTTAATTTGGAAAATACGTCACTAATTCCCTTAATATCCTCACTAAATGAAAGAGGACTCCCGAGTATATCCTCTGAAGGAAAAAGAGGCCCTAATTTAGAAATCTGTTTCCTTAGTTCCTGTACTGTTGCAGCTGGAGTATCCCCCCTAATGGTTACCTCACAGTCTAATTCTGACTTTTGCAGTGATAAAAATTTCACTGGATAAGCCATTATGAAAGGTTAAAATGTATATATCGCCTCTTTGCTTCAATACTGTGGTATCTTGAAAAACCTAATTTTACAGGAGAGCATTTTTTAACTTTCAATTAATCATTGTATTAAATTGAATAAATGTTTTAAGTCAATTTAAGATTAATTACAAATATTAATGAATAAGCTTGCTGGAAATATAAATAGGCCCTGGTAATTTAATGAAATTGACCATTAATTGGTATGTTAAAAAAAAGTGGAAAATATGTCACAGTTTCCCTGAAAATGCGTGATACAATGAGTGCTACAATTAGATTTATCACGTTGTAAATGATATTCATTTTGATATTTTACAGGGTTTTATACCATTTATATACCATTCAAACGTTGATGAAGAAAAGACTTTATATAATTTGAGGAATATTTTTTATTACTAAAAGGAGTTAAATTGCACCAATCACTAAATAAATCTTAGTAAATAAAATTATTAGTGGAATTCATAAATTACTTAATATTAAATAATCAGTCAGACTCATATCTTAACCTTAATTTTTGGTTATAATAGCATTTCACAGAATAAATTAGAATGGCAACTTAAAATAGGAAAAAAATCTTAGCCATCAATGTACTGTCTTTTAGAGTTAGCTCTTATGTAGTGCGATTCAATTTTTGGTATTGCTTCTATAAATCTTCTAACGCGCTTTTTAATGCTTTCGTCCACTTTGTATCGGTTTTCATGACATCTGCGATTGTCTTTCATAGCAGAAATGTTGCTACCTTAATCTTTTTCTTTAAAGCTGTCTCAATATGTCGGTTATTAATCGTATCTAAAGTATTCTTATTAAAAACAATTTACATACTCTAGTCTTTACACCATTCACAATAAGAAAAAAACAGTTGTTATTTTCACGAGCTGGTGCAATATTTCCTTGGGAATCAACTTTTATTTAACGATGCTTCGGAATAACGGCTTCCACACTGTTTGCAATAAAGGACCACTGCTTTTCAATGTTGCCTTAATTCCAATATTAAGTTAATAATTGCTGTTGATGTTGTTAACGGATCAGTTGACTCCTGGGACTCCTCCATTACAGGGAAGAAAAGACGAAGAAAAAAGGAAATAGAAAAAAAAATATTGCAAAGAAACTAAGAAACAGCGGTAAGGCCTATGTATCATTAAAAACTAGAAAGAACGTTCCGCAGCGTAAATTAAAACCTTCTTGCGGAGAAAATTGTAAATTCAACTATAGTTTAAATGTCACAGAAGAACATCGACAGCAATTATTAACTTAATATTGGAATTTAGGCAACATTGAAAAGCAGTGGTCCTTTATTGCAAACAGTGTGGAAGCCGTTATTCCGAAGCATCGTTACATAAAAGTTGATTCCCAAGGAAATATTGCACCAGCTCGTGAAATAACAACTGTTTTTTTCTTATTGTGAATGGTGTAAAGACTAGAGTATGTAAATTGTTTTTTTATAAGAATACTTTAGATACGATTAATAACCGACATATTGAGACAGCTTTAAAGAAAAAGATTAAGGTAGCAACATTTCTGCTATGAAAGACAATCGCAGATGTCATTGTAGCCTTGTAAATTGGGCTTACAATGTGGATCAGTTGACTCCTGGTGATTGGCGCTAACACCACACGGTTCATTTTGTGTTAGCATCATTTGTGGTACTTGAATATTATTTTGTGACATTCCCTGGTCTGAGGTAGGAATTTCGCGTAATATATTGTCATGGTTACTGGAACTAATATTCATCTCTTCTTTATCAGTGTTTGAAGCACTTTGATTGCGATATCTTGCTTCCACAGGTTCAAAGTTTGGGTCTTTAACCGAATCGTCGCTGTCTGTAATCAATTTTCATGGTTTTACTTACGAGTATAATATATTATCAAGATTATGAAATGCTTTAGATTTTACCATATAATATTACCTTCATAAAAATAAATTTTTGGTGGCTTGTCCGACGAGCTGTCTGATGAGCTACCTGACGTGTCACTAGAAAAACTACTCTGGAACTTTGAGTTGCTGTTGCAAGTTCAACAAATCTCTTAGACCGCCATCCCATCTGAAAAAATAAGTCGAAATAGTTATTTGTTTTAGTATATACAACGTAATATTTAGGAATATTTCATGTTAATATATTTATTTTTTTTGGAAAAACGAAACATTTGCAAATATAAAGGAACTTGTTTTAGATATTAAAAAAGTTTCATCATCTACAACGTAACAAACTAAGATATCACAAAGCTAACTTGGCATTTTTTCGGCAACAATGCGACATAAGAATATGTACAAACCGATATTTCACTATAATATTTCAACATAACTGTGTCAAGTTTACATATCACATTATAGAATAAAAGAGTATTATTCAATTAAAACATACCTTTGCAAACTCACTGTGATATTGTCGTGATGTCACGTTCCCGCTGAAAACCAAGAGCACCGTCGCTTCTATGTGCGCAGTGACAACTGTCTTGTTTCATTGTCGAATCAAATCATCACGAAGAAAGAGACAACGCGATATCGCGACATACTACAGTCGCTCTCACTCTTTCGATCATAGCTTCGCCATTAATGACGTAAAAGATACCGCGTTTTTAGAGAAAATAAAATCAAACACGGCGATTTCAATTATCAAATAAAAAAAAAAATCAATTTTTCCAACTTATCACATTATTGAAGCAAAGAGGCGATATAATATTTAATTAATATTGATATTTTTTAAAGGCTGTTTAATTTATATCTAACAACGTGATACTTTACCTTAGATATTTGTTGTATTTTGATTTTTTCTTTTAGACACGGCAGGATCTTGTCAACATTTTGTTCATAATTGCTTATATTGACTGCGTTTGTTTTTTTACTTCTTGTGTTATATGCTTGTACTGGATCCAAAAATAAAATAAATTTAGTTACAAAATGTTATTATTATCATACCTATTTAATTTGTAGACATTAAAAAAAGAAAATAAGTATATGTTTAATATTTACAAATTAGAGTCATCTAAGGTCTAATTATAAATACCTAGTTTTCCTGATGACAATATTCGCACTCATCTTGTGGGTAATGATCATGTAGAGCAAAGTTACATTTATTGCACCAAAACCATGATTGTTCAAGTAATGCGAGTACATTATAACTAAAATTTAAATCAATGATCATGTGTTGTGGTTGCGTTGGTAAAATATTAACAACAAATGCACAATTTATACAATGCGTTCGTAAAATAAAATGCGCCGTATCATAAGGCCAAATTAAATCATTATTTAACAATTGTTCAAAATCCGATCTTGTTAGAAAACCATCTACGTCTAAAAAAATAACCATCTTGGGTGAACTGTATACTGACTGTAAGTTAAGACAACTGAGTGCTGAATGTTTGTCGGATATTTTGATGATGCCTACTTTTAAAAGCCTGCGCATAAGATTGTTTTGAAATTAGGTTTCAAAGCAATCTTAGACCATCTTAGACTGTGCCCATTATTCCAAATGTGTAAGAAAAACACGATTGAATTGGGAAGTAACAGCAACCATAAGTTATTGACTTAATATAAGCAATTAATATGAGCAATCTTACCTTTTTTTCTCATTTATTTTTAATCTTTCTTAGTATACAAAAAACATGTTTACGGATTTAATGGTTCCATAAGTAAAAAATTAAATCCGTCAATATCATAGAATATCGTACACTACACATGTGCAGGATATTCTATGATATTGACGGACGGCGAATATCACGTCGAACGGTGTGACTTGTTCAGTATCGACTGTAAAATTTAAATCAATGTGAGGTTCATTTTTGCACAAGCCATAGTTCACTAGGTTTAAACGCGCCAGGCGGCCAGGAAGTAGATAATAATAATAATAACTTTATTTATTTAAGCAACAGGGGCTCATTGGTTAGTTTACACTCTTAAAAAACTATGTTAGTTTACACACTTAAAATTGATACAAAATTAGATTTAAAAAATTAATACATTAAAAATATTTAAAAATATTCAATTAAAAGAACCAAATTATAAATAAATTTAAAATTAAATACAAATCACATCAAAATTAAATAAAATCAAATATCAACAAAAATAAAAATATAATCAAAATTAAAATTAAAAATTAATCAAAAAAAATACGGTCGAATTGATAACCTCCTCCTTTTTTTGTAAGTCGGTTAAAAAAAAAAACAAAATCAAAATTAAGGCCAATATGTAATAATAAATGAGTCACGATCTATAAATCAAAATATTCGTCATGTGTTGTAACATAGGCGAATCTGTTTTTTCTGACAACATTTTCAAGATGCTGTTACTACTACTTCGGAGTCTCGTTAATAGCGATTCTGTCTTTTTACGTAAGATGGCATGGAAATCAGATAAGCCGAATTCTAAGAAATAAACAATGTCAACGGTCGCATTCATTCGTTACAGTGTTGTCAAACGTATGTAAGTATATCTCGCGCTACAACAGCGCTGTAATGTCTTGGGTTTGCTTATAGCAATGAAACACTCTTTACTTGGTAATCAGGTGATAATAATATATACGAAACACGGAGTGTGTATGCACGCGCTCACGGTCTGTGAGTGAATGCCGTCATCCGGTTGCGCATACACTACATCCCTCGTTTATTTTAATTTTTTTATATTTATTACGTCACAGTATTATCATGTTACATTACTTAATGATTTTGAATACAAAATAACAATTTAACAATAACATAGTTGATCAATACAATTGAAACATATTTTTTTATAAACTATTCGTCATTAACATTATTATCAAGAACAGTCCACGAATCATTGATCTTTTTTAAATGAACTACATTACGACGGTATTCCTTACCAGTTTCATCATTACGAATATTAACATCGCCACCAGCCAGTGACGGTATGCGTAGTGGGACTGAAATTGGTGGTCAACTTATTTTCTTTGATTAAATTTTTTACTAATACTTTTTCACCTATTTTTAAGTTATTATCTTTTGCTTTTCTTTTAAAGTCTCCATACTTTTTCTTTTAAAAAGAGGTCTGTGTCTCTAACGTCTGCATCTATACTTTTAAACTCCATATCTGGAGCTGACGGCATTTTGTCTCGAAACTGTCTCCTATAAAATAATTCTGAGGGAGATTTTCCTGTAACAGAATGGGGTGTACTATTATACATCATTAAATAACTAAAGAGAAAGAAGCCGCAAATGAATCCTTGAGACCATTTAATCTATCATTAAGTTCCCTAAATTCAGAAACGCAGGCATCATAAACGCGCTTCGACTTAGCATCAGCATTCATGCGATTAAGTGGATGATAAGCATGATTTAAAACATTTTGTGCGCGGAGCCACGAATTCCTATCTAAAGCTGCGTTAATAAGCGTTCTTAATTTGGAAAATACGTCACTAATTCCTTTCTTTCATTTAGTGAGGATATTAAGGGTAATATCCTCACTAAATGAAAGAGGACTCTCAAGAATATCCTCCGATGGAAAAAGAGGCCCTAATTTCGAAATCTGTTTCCTAAGTTCCTGTACTGTCGCAGCTGGAGTATCCCCCCTAATAGTTACCTCATACTCTAATTCAGACTTTTGAAGTGATAAAAATTTCACCGGATAAGCCATTATGAAAGAAAAAAAATATATATATATATCCACAAAAAAAAAAATATAAGTGAAAACCAAACCGTAAAGCCAAACGAAACCTAACCGTTCCGTTACAAAAACAAATTAAAAAGTACGTTATGGTTGTATCTTTAAAAAAAATTTATTATTGCACAAAAGAAAAAAAAAATTCTGTAACTGAAGTGTAGTTAAATTGTAACAAAGTACAATATTTAAAATTCTTCACATTAAAAAAATGACGTACATATGTAAGAAACAATCAATATAAGTTGTTTAAATAGTAATTATTAATTGAAATTAATAATAAGAGAATATGATATATAATATGTATATGTATAAATAATAACATAAATAATGTGTATTAGGTATAACAAAATTTAAATTTAAAAGAAAAAAAGGAAGTTACAATAAATGTTCAAAACAACTTTCTCAATGTTGAACAATTTAAAAGAAAAAAATATGTTGAAAAAATTACAACAATATGCTAAAACACAAAAAAATATTTGTTATACCTAAATCTAACTTGACCTGTACAGCCCTACGACAAAAGTCTTGGGGTCGGTTATTAAAACCACTGTACAGAACAAGGTGTGTACATGTGGAAAATAAACTTAAATAAATAATATAGTGAAATAAACATAAATACACTGCGGGAAATAAACTTATATAAATAATTAAAAATAAACTTACATACACTACGTGGGTCCCGGTTCATTCGGTACGTAAACAATGGCAATAAATTAAAAAATGCCACTGCCTACGTCACCGAAGTCTTGGAAGGGTGGTACCAATCCGGACGAGACGACCCGACCTATGCGGCTTAGCTCTCCCACAAGAGGAACAATTTATATACTACATACATTGATTTGTACACAAAAACACAGTTGAATTTCCTACAGTGTAGATGTCGCAGTAAGATAGTTAAAGCCGTTATATAGTTATATCCCTAGGGATATAATTATATGCCGGAACATAGTTATAGGAAAGCGATTCATTACTATCTCATTAGGAGTATAGTTATAAAACGGTCCAAGTTTAGTGATATACTTATATTACTAGATTAAGTTTAACTAGACTTTTGACAATCAAATGTCATTTAATCTGAGATTACAATCTATCCATAGCCTTTGATACATTATTGAAAACGGCCGTTAGACAAACGAAACAGTTTATCGTCATCTTGTTTCGTAATACTATTTTCTTGTAGTTCAGTCTGAAAATTTTGTCGTAACTCGATGCCTTTTTCTATTAAAACAGCTAATTTTTTTCTGACACTAGTGCTTTCTTACGTTTAGGGGGCCGTATTTCAGTGGCTTTGGTTGCACTGGTGTTTATTCATTTATTCATAAAACTTTTACATAGAACATGGTATCGCATGTTTTGCCACTTATTATACAGCATGCAAAATATTTGTTTTATACAATAAAAAAAGAGAAACAAATTAATACAGATATACTATAGTTGTGTTTAGTTCACTTGTCTCTTGGCTTTGACTCTGTTCTTCCATATAAATTGTAGTGTCTTTATTACTTACAATATTCTGCAGGAGAGCAAGTCTAGAAAAAAAAAACATATTGGGCTTTTTTACGACCACCTAAACCAGAAGTTGTTTTTTTCTTTTTTTGTATTCTTTGTTGTTACATACTCTTTTCCATTTTGTAGAGTTGTGTACCTAAAAATAGTGATATTATTAATAACTATAAATTTTGATTTAATATTATTAAGTATTTATTTATTTATTTATTTATTTATTGAACAACCGACAAAGGACACACATTACATTACATATATTAACTTACATTACTACAGAATGGTGCACCTTTAATTATAGGAAGTTACAACATTTACAATATTAAGGTGTTAATTTAAGTACATTAAATATTAATCATCAATCATCAATCAATATCAATCAATCAATACATATAATAAAATCGTAGCAAGTCAAAATTTGTACATTGAATATATTGGGGAAATTAGAAATTAAAAAGGGATACAGAAGGCAAATCAATATTTTTTTTCTTTCATGTCTGTCTGTCTGTCTGTCTGTCTGTCTGTCTGTCTGTCTGTCTGTCTGTCTGTCTGTTTCTTTGAACATCTACTCCTCCAAAACTACTGCATGGATTGAGATGAAAATTTACACAATTGCTGCTTATATTATAGGCTAACATAATATGTATGATTTATCCCGGAAAATAAAGTGGTTCCCGTGGGATAGAGGCTCACAAGTTTATATTGTTTTTGACTGTACTTAAGAGCAGCAGGGCGATTTTTAAGAAAATATAATTGTATACGTATTTAAGTTTTAAGATACCTACACAAATGTATAAAACATCAACATTAAATGTCGTTTTAACTAAAAATCGTTACTATTGTATAAAGAAATAATAAAACAAACCCACATAGAAAGTGATTCAAGTTTATTTATCTTTGTTTATTAAGATGTACATACTTTTATAAGAAAAACATATTTTAACATAAACAACTTGATCACTATATAATACTCGTATATCTGACAAAAGCAATAGGCGTTTGGCCATATCGTAGGTCGTACGTAGGTCTCCTTCTAATAGTTGCTATAGTTTTCCACAAACGTTTTCATCCATGCTTCTATTGGATACATTTTCAGTAATTCCAAACTAAGAAATATTGTCAGAGTAGATATATAAATCCTCCATCTACCACAAAATTGCCTTCTTCAGCGTCTAAATAATGCTTAAAATGCTTAATTATTGATAATATTTCTAAAAATTTTGCTTAGAATAACGACAAATCGGTATTTTGACTTCAAAGTCTGAAGA
This sequence comes from Phoebis sennae, assembly GCA_001586405.1. Taxonomy (NCBI): domain Eukaryota; kingdom Metazoa; phylum Arthropoda; class Insecta; order Lepidoptera; family Pieridae; genus Phoebis; species Phoebis sennae. Next base: position 38,740 of record LQNK01001786.1, on the reverse strand, counting down.
TGTCAGAGACTTCATAGTTTATTTTTTATTTGAAAAAAAAGTATTTAAGGTGTATTAGATTTTTTTTTCCAAATAAATCGAGTTTAAAAATTATTTTTTGTGAATAAACGTCTCAATAATAACAATAATGTGTAACCGTGAACGAAATACATTCAAATAATGGTTTATTATTTTTTTTTAATATAATCGTAAATAATCATCTAAAACTGTAACCTAAAAAGGCCATCACTAATTTATGACGTAATTTCACTCGACATATCGGAACTCATTTCACGTCACTTGAGCGACATCGACGTTACAGAATACTAAAAATGTGAGAATCGAAGTGATTTTCGAAGTGAGGGTGAGAGTCGAGAAGAGATTCGAAATCGAAAATCGTATTTTACAGAATCGACCAGCAGGTGATGAAAGAAGAAAATGTTTTATATGATTAGATACAATGTCCGCAGATCTACAATTCCATTTTTATTTCATCAACACTAGCTTTTGCCCGCGACTTCGTTCGCGTGGACTTCAGGTTCGTCCCGTCTAGTCTAGTAATAAGTAAGAAATAAGGTAACTAAGCACTGCAGAGTCCTAATCATAGGCCTATAGGTAGCTACTGCAGTATGCTCCTATAAACTACATTTAACGATCTTTTTCCTTCAGCATAAACATGCAGATTCTTCGCTTTGGAAACACGTGAGCAAGCCACATAGAGCTGACCGTGAGAAAAACATGGCGTGCCCAAATGTAGGCCTGCTACCTTCAAGGTATGACCCTGCGATTTGTTGATCGTCATTGAAAATGCGACTTTTAATGGGAACTGCAGGCGTTTAAAATCGAATGGCAAGTTGTTGGGTATGATTGGGATGCGCGGTATAAGAACATTGTCTCCCTTGGTTTCGCCAGTTAAAATTGTAGCCTTCACTATATGCCTTCCTAATTCGGTAACTCGCAACCGAGTACCGTTGCATAATCTTGGCGCATCCAGGTTACGCATTAACAAAACGGGTACACCTACCTTTAATTCCAACTTGTGTGATGGCACCCCGGACAACTCTAAAGAGTTTAGGAACTCTACGGGGTAACTTGTAGTGTCATCGGATGACATAACTGTGTCAATGGAATTATACACTGATGTTTCGCTGTTTATTTCGGCCAAGATTTTTGTATTTATTTTCGCAACAGTCTCATTTTTTGGTGCCAATATGGTTCTTTCACACAAACAATTTTCGTCAAGAATATTTTGTTGCAGATTCGGAAAAACTTGTTCAATAAGTTCGTTTTCTGTCTCCACAGCATGACAAAATTGCTGTGTGAAAAGAACCATACCTTCTTGGTCGGTGTTTAGGTGGCCTTCACTAATTTCTAGCAGTTTTTGAGCATATGCTCCTTATAATAACAAACGAATCTTTCGAAGGCAGTTCAACAACCAGTTTTTATTTCAAATAAATTGCACATTCTTATAACTAGATGACAGCACTAGTCTCATATTTTAGATATACATTTCAACACCCCCACTATATCTAACAATATGACTAAAGAAAAAATCTAAACAATTTGCACACCAAGTCTATTCAAAAATTTATAATGTTTAACAGAACATAAACTTTTGGTAAACAAATCTGCTGGCATTTCAGCCGTTGGTAAATACTTAACATTCACAATTTTATTGGCTACACATTCTCTACAAAAATGGTATCTAATGTCTATGTGTTTAGTTCTTTTGTGAAAAACTGGATTAACAGTCAACTTTTGCGCGCTCTGGCTATCATTGAAAATATCAATAGTATATATTTTTTGTGTGATTTCATATAACAAATTTCTTAAGTAAATTGCTTCTTTGCAAGCTTCTGCAATTGTCATATACTCGGCTTCACTGCTTGACAGCGCAACAGTTTTCTGTTTTTTTGTTTCCCATGATATTACACAGCCTGATAAAGTAAAACAAATTCTAGTGTATGACCTCCTATCAATCACATTACCTCCCCAATCAGCATCTACAAAACCTTCCAATATTGAGCTTCCTTCAGCTGAATGTTTCAGACCATAACTTCTAGTATATTTTAAATATCTCAATAATCTTTTTACATAGGAACAATGCTCTTTGGAATAACAGTTATTAAATTGACTTAAATAAGCTACTGTATACACAATATCAGGTCGTGTCAATACAGCCAGATACATTAAACTTCCTATGATTTGCTGATATGGAAAATTATCTTTACAATGCTCATTATTAGATATATTTAACTTCACCTCCATTGGTGTCTGGACAGGTTTGCATTGACTCATATTAAACTTATACAACAGCTGATCAATATAATCTCTCTGACTTAAGGTCACTGTTTGCTCAGATTTATTAATATTTACATTTACTCCAAGACACTTTTTTATTTCTCCTAAGTCTTTAATTTTGAACTGACTAGCTAATATTTGCTTCAAGTTTCCTGTCTCAGCAATATCATTTGAAAAAATAAAAAAGTCATCTACAAACAATGCAACAATGGTTTTCAATTGACCTTGCATTTTTGTATACATACATGGTTCTATTTTTGATCGAGAATAATTCATACTCAATAAACACTCATCTACTTTCTTATTCCATGCTCTTGAAGACTGTTTCAACCCATAAATAGCTTTTTTTAATTTAAGTACTTCACCATCTTTTGGTTTTTCAGGAAAACCTTTTGGTATCTGCATATAAATAGTTTCTTCAAGAGTACCGTTTAAGAAAGCAGTTGTTACATCTAGATGCGTAGTATTCATTCCTAGTTTTACTGACAATGCAAAAAGTAACCTCAAAGTTGTATGTCTTACTACTGGAGAAAAAGTTTCTGTAAAGTCCACACCTGCAATTTGCGAAAAACCTTTTGCTACCAAACGCGCACGAAAACGAACTTTGTTCTCACTGTCATACTTTTTACGGAGTACCCACTTGCACTGTACAACTCTAACATCTTTTGGAACACTACTTAACTCCCACGCATCATTATCTTTAAAACACTGTAACTCTTCTTGCATTGCCGCCTGCCACTGCTCCCTCTCCAGTCCATTTAAGGCATCATGTACCGACAAGCCCCCTGCATCATCATATGTTTCACTGTCAACACACAAGTTGGAGAACCCAAATCTTTCTGGAGCCTTCCTTGTCCTTGCAGGTCGCGATTTTGGGCTATTCGCTTCAACCTCTTCCAGTGTGCTGTCTGCATCCTCATAGTCGCTAGGAACATATGTCTCTTCATCAGACTGAAAACTGTCTATAAAACTTTCAGAGTCATTTTGATTAAAACTACTCTTCTGTTGTTCTAGCAAACTTTGGCTAGATCTTGATTCTACCTGTGGTTGTACGGGATCATCTGATTTCTCTCTATCCCCCACTGAATCAACATTCTGAACTTGCACTTCGATGAGATGCTCAGGATTTGATTCCTTCTCAATGATGATCACATCTCTACTGGTCGATACAGTCCTTGTTATTGGATTGTAAATTCTGTATCCCTTTATATTATCTGGATATCCAATGAGAATACATTTGGTTGACTTCTTATCCCATTTCTTTCTTTTTTCTTTAGCAACATGGACCATAACAGTGCTACCGAAGATCCTAATGTGACTAATATCAGGTTTGGAACCAGTCCACAACTCATATGGAGTTCTATTGTTCAATGCTGCTGCCACAATACGATTCTGCAGATACACTGCTGTATTTGTAGCTTCACCCCAGAACTCTTTACCTAAACCTGCATCAAATAGTAGACATCTTGCCTTTTCTACTATTGTACGGTTAAATCTTTCACACAATCCATTTTGTTGTGGAGTGTATGGATTGGTCTTCTGATGTTTTACACCAAAACTTTTCAGGTAATCTTCGAATTCTGTGCTACAGAATTCCAGCCCATTATCGCTTCTTAATACTTTGATTGTTCTCTTTGTTTCATTTTCCACCTGAGCTTTAAAAATCTTAAAATACTTTAAAGCCTCATTCTTGTGTTTCAGAAAATAAACAAACGTCATACGACTATGATCGTCAACAAACAACAAGAAGTATCTCGAGCCTCCAATAGACACTTTCTCCATAGGCCCACATATATCTGTATGGATGATATCTAGTACATTACTGCTTTTATGTCCAGTGCTCTTGAATGGTAAACGGCATTGTTTTCCTTCACAGCATGTTGAACATGAGGATTTGCTAATGTCAACTTTTTCGTCTAGTGACATACCTTGCACGGCATTCTTCATCTGATTCAAATAATCTTTATTTATGTGTCCTAATCTGCGATGCCATGTTACTCCTGATACAACTGAAGCTGCTAAACCAACTTGTTTTAATAGATTAACCCTGTACACGCCATTGACTAACGCTGCTGTTGCGACCAAGACATTATTTTTATTGTAAACTGAGCAACCACTCTCATTGAATGAGATTCTGTTACCATTCATCATCAATTGGCTTACTGATAACAAGTTCGTTGTCAAACTTGGTACACAAAATACGTTGCGCACTTCAATGTCGTAATCATGGTATTCCGTTGTAGTCGTAATTTTTACATCACCAGAACACAATACTGACACCTTTTCATTGTTAGCAACAACTATTTCTCTGTTTTGTTCATATTGTGCATTCATAACCCAACTTTCATTGGTTGTGAGGTGTACACTTGCGCCAGAATCGATATACCATTCATCTTTATTGAAATTTCCACTTAAAAACACTGCGCTAAAAGCATTTGATTGCATTCTCTCCTTATTTTTCTGATTTGGCAAAATATTTTCGTTTTTACACTGATTCCTGTAGTGACCGGTTTGTTTACAGCGATAGCACTTTATCTGTTTGACATTTGCATTTGACATATGATCGCCATTACCGCCATTACCTTTTCTGGTCATAGACAAATTCGTGTTGTTTTTCTTTTTAGAATGAATAGCAAATGCACTGCTAACTTCACTCTCTTCATGACTTGCCAAATCCATATCCAATAATTTTGTTTTTATGGAGTCTGCTGTTATAGGTATGCCGGAATGCTCTATTGCCATGATCATAGGGGAAAAACGATCAGGCAATCCTGCTAATAGCAATGATCCTGTCCATAAATCATTGATTTCAAATCCTGTTCCGCTGAGTTTCTGTGCTGTATCAATAATCTGCGTCACATAAGACGTCATCGAACTGCAATTCTCTCGGCGAATCGAAATCAAATTCCGTAACAGACTTATCCGTCGCGAAAATCCACTGTCATCGAATAATTGTTTTAACTTATCCCATAATTCTTTGGATGATTTAACGTTTTTCACGTGAACGTATAATGACGGGTCGATGGTCATAATCAGTTTTGCTTTGGTTTTTTCGTCATCCGCGGCCTTAATTTCTTGATTTAATTCTGGCTTCACACAATGTTTCATGCCTTCAAGAATTAAGAAATTCTCCGCTGCGAAACACCATTCGCTGTAGTTATCGCGCCCCGTGAGCTTCGGCACATTCACAAGATAGTTCGCGGTCATGGCTGCGGTCCACTGATCTCGATACTAATACTGTGATAATACGGCGAAACAATAACAGTCTGTCACTATACAATTCTATCACTCGTTATTTTTGCAGAAAAACACAAAGATTATCGCGAAATTATGAGCGTAAGGCCCATAACCTATAATAAAACAAACGTATCTTTCGATGGCAGTTCAACGACTGGCTTTTATTTCAAAAACAATTGCACATTCTTATAACTAGATGACAGCACTAGTCTCATATTTCAGATATACATTTCAACAACATTAGTAAGTCACTGGGTGTACACTGTTGGTATGGCTAATAAATAAATAAATAAATAATATTATATATGCAAATGTAACTCCGTCTGTACATCACGCCTAATAAATGAATGAATGAATGAATAAATGAAGAAAGAATGAATGAATGATTTAATGAATAAATGAATGTCAATGAATTTCATTTCATTTCAATGAAATAATTAATTAATGAATGAATGAATGATTGAATGAATGAATGTATCACTCACTTGGCAGCCAGCGCCTTGATGATGTTCTCCTCCCTGTGCCTGATGCAGAGGTCGGAGTACTCCGCCGCCGAGGATATGATCTCCAGCAGACCACGGATCTTGGTCTTCGACGTGAGGGACAGGCTGAAGAGCTCTGCGAAAATTTGAATAATTATTATTCTACTAATGAATGAATGAAGTCTTTATATATTTAAGTATTGAATTAAAGACTTTTTTACACTATTTCCACTATTTATTTTAAAAACATTATTTAATTACAACCGGTTTCGAGAATTCATCATCAGGTAGTAAACAAATCAAAAAATAACAAAAATGTGGGTAGAAGTTTTGTTATTTTTCGATTTGTTTACTACCTGATGATGAATTCTCGAAACCGGTTGTAATTAAATAATGTCTTAAAATAAATAGTGGAAATGGTGTAAAAAAGTCTTTAATTCAATACTTAAATATATAAAGAGTTTAATTCAAAACTTAAAATGCATTTCCACCAAGAAGTCACAATATAATCTATCAATTATATTTATATATTTAGTTTCAGCTAAGCGTCTACATGGACGAGGAGTTCTGGCCGCAGGGGGTAGTTACCCAGCCCTCCACCCGCGTCACACGTCGCAGTCTTAACGTGACATTAGTATTAATTTTAGTGTTTAGTTTTTATGGGCCGTAGTTTTAAGATATTTAAGATCTATTAACTGTAACTACATGATGCCTGATATAAATAAATAAATCTATACTAATATTATAAAGCTGAAGAGTTTGTTTGTTTGTTTGTTTGAACGCGCTAATCTCAGGACCTACTGGTCCGATTCGAAAAAATTTTTTAGTGTTAGATAGCCCATTTATCGAGGAAGGCTATAGACTATATATCATCGCGATATTCCCACGGGAGCGAAGCCCTGGAGCGCAGCTAGTAAAAAATAAAAAAAATTCCTACTAATGAATGAATGAATGAATGAACTCTTTATTGTGTGTTAAAACTTTTACATAAAACTTAAAAACTAAAAATATAGTAACGTAACACACAAAAGGCGGTCTTATCGCTTAGAGCGATTTCTGCCAGACAACCTTTAGGAGAGGATAAGCTGCACAGAAAGAGGAAGGGATGTAATTATTTGGAAGGGAAAAGAATATATACATATATTCATATAAATATAGTAAACACATAATAAAAAATAATAATAACCGAAGCGATTATGATGAAACTTGGTATACATAGATAAGGGTTCAGAATAACTTAAAGGCTACATTTAATCGCGCAGAAGTTACGCGGGTGAAACCGCGGGTCGCATATACACTTGATTCACAAGCTTGAAACTTACTAATTTGTGGGTTATCTAATATTTGGACCTATTCTACAGAAGGACAGACAGATAGACAGACTCACCTATAGTAGTATAGTTGATGTAATAGTAAGACGCGATCATGCCCAAGTTGAGAGGCTGCACGTCCATCTCGTCTTCTATTGCGATGCATTTTGATTGTTCCAAATCCGATAGAGTAGTTTCTACCAACTCAGAAAGATGGTCTGAGAGGTGTCTGAAAAAAAGATATATTTTTAAAGCTCATAAGGGTGTTGTAAAAATTATGAACAGAAGTCCTTTTTGAATATGAATGTCGTAATTTCTTGGGTCTGTTTTAACGCGAGTACTTTTATTAATTTCTTTATAAACGCCTTGAAAATAGGTAAATTTGGAAAAATTTTAATTTAAAATTTCACTTTGAAATATGAATAAATTTGAAGATGATAAATATTTATTTACTTATTTATCTTAAGAGAAAAATTCACCTCTAACCACAGAGCATATCACCTTACCACTAGTAACAGCATTGCCCGATTTGATAAACTATAATGTGTTATAATCTATACATATAATAAAACAGTAACCGAACCATTTCTGTACATTTAATATTTTTCAAAAAGGATCATTGGTATGCAACATGTATGTTCTATAGATACCAAAACCATGGTTAGAATTTTTTTTTCTGTTTGTCTGTTTATCTGTTTGTCTGTTTGTCTGTTTATCTGTTTGTATGTTCGTCAATCACGTAATAACCACTGGGCAGTTTTTGATAAAATTTCACATGCTGATAGACCAATATTAGGTGCAACTTATAGGCTACATTTTATTTGAAAAAAATAATTTTAGGGGTGGCTCTCCATACAAGTAAACGGAGGGTAAAAAAATAAATTCGCGAATACATTATTAAATTTGATGTCATTAGAGAGGTCTTTAAAAATGAAATAGAGGTTTCTAAATGCGTTTTTTGCTAAATTTAATATTTTTTGAGATATACGCTTCTAAAGTCGTGAAAATGTCATGTCACCACGTGACAATGTGAGATTTTGGTTGACTTGCGGTCTGTCTTTTTATACTCTTAACGTATAGATACGGTAAAAACACTACATAAATTCTCAAAAACCTTCAAAAAATAACTAACTCTCCGCCCGCGGCTTCGCTCGCGTGGGCTCCAATTTTCTGTATTTTGAAGAGGCGCGCGCACTGTGAGATTTTGGTCAAACGTATTTCCATAGAAAATTATAATAATAGACATGCGCATATATGAGCGGTCCTGCAACCTTAATTTTTTTAAACTTTTGTTGTGCGCCTCTAAAAAAACAGAAATTAGTAGCCCACGCGTGCGAAGCCGCGGGCGGAAAGCTAGGCATTAATAATAAACAAAAATAATAAAATCCTCCTACATATATGAAAATAGACTCATTTATTGTAGAAATAAAAAAAGTCATAAATTAAATTTTCTGTTGATTATAAATAGATATAATGTTACTTATATACAATTTTACATGCAAATCATTGAAACAAATCATTAGTACTATAAATTTAACAAAACAAAACACAAAAATAATCCAATAGTTTTTTTTTTCTTCTCTAATTTAGAGAGCTTTTTGTACACATACAAATGTCGCTCTATAAGTACACAAGCTTAAATATAGAACTTACAATCTTCTAAAATATATAATCCAATAAAGTTTTATTTTATTTATTGATTTAATCTCACCTGTGCGTAACACCCTGTAGATTGTAATAATTGGGGTTCTGCGTGAGCCGGCGGTAGAGGAACGTCCACGTGAGATAGTCCACTGCGTCCTGCTTGTTCTCTATGGTCTTCGTCACTATCTCCGCGTTCACGTGGTCGTGCAGTCTATGGTCGAGGTGACTCTGTGGCATAGACAAGAAAATTTTTGTTACTAGCTGTTTCGGTTTTATTACCGTATCATCTATACTAATATTGTAAAGCTGAAGAGTTTGTTTGAACGCGCTAATCTCAATAACTACTGGCCCGATTCGAAAATTTTTTTAGAGTTAGACAGCCCATTTATCGGGGAACGCTATAGGCTATAGATCACATCCAGGTATTCCCACGGGAGTAGGAATATCCTAGTAATGTTAAACGTTATTTATTTATTTATTTTATTTATTTAGATAACGAAGATCCAATACATGGTAAAATTGAATTAATGAATTGTCAGCTATTAACATAAACTAAAAAAAGATACATAATCACACCGAATAATAATTACAGAACAAAGTAATAATGATAATATTAATTGACATACACAAACATAAAAATTTGTTCATTTGTTTACAGGACACTCAGAACATGTACTTAATAAAAATAATGAAAAGGGTCGGCGATAAATTTTGTTGTTGAATGTTACTTTATCACTGGATAAAGGATGTTCTCATCAAAACATGAATTTTATTGGCGAATGTATTGACATTAACGATAAACTGTTATCGTTGTCATATACAGGGTGTTCTCACCAAGACATGAATTTTCTTGGCGAATGTTAATTCATCACTGGTATATACAGGATGTCCTCACTAAAACAACCAAGTACAAAAACATTTTTTTCGGGGAAAACTAGTTTAATTGTGATATTGATTATACAAGGTGAATTTTTTTGACGAGTGCTCGTCCTCTAGATGCTTTGTGTATACGGGGTGCTCTCACCTCTAGCGGCAGGCAGTCGTTCAGCAGCTTGGTGAAGAAGCTCTTGTGGTGCGACGCGCACATGAGCACGGCTACCGAGTGCTCGTCTTCTAGCGGGCGACACGCTCGGCCTAACATTTGGAGGATGGTCGTGATCGGGTACTGCTCGTAGCAGTGCAGTTTGCCGTTGTACCTGAAATAATACATTGATTTATAGAAAAATTAAATTTTTTGATTATTTCTAATTTTTAGTAAATAAAATATTTTAACAATATAAATATGTATTTGAGTCAGAATAAATATTGTTTTGTGGATTTGAATATTTCCTCCGTAATTGGCTAGTCCCTGTAAAGGATGTCCGTCAAGGCCTTTATTTCGAAGCGACGAATGTATTTAGAAAAGAAAAGAAAAAAGAAAGAAAAAAAAGTTTTATTTGTCCCATAAAACAAGCCGTACCTTATAAATAACAATTAAAACTAAGACTTAAAACTAAATTGGTGCTGTACGGTATTGTCCCGGGCCCAAACTAGGTAGTCACTCAGCATGTGCTGCAATGCCCTGGGGCTTTTGCAGCGCTGATTTTCAGTGACTCCTAAATTGACAAATACGTTTGGAGTGTCAGAAATAATAAAAATAAAACTATAGATTTAATAAGATATTATTATAAAACGTTAATACTTATATATTATACTATTAAAATGAATACGTGAACAGATATATGGATAGATAAATATACTTGTAATATAAATATAAATAGAAATAGAGCAAACATAAAAACAGAGGACGCGCGTGGTGTTCGTCATATGATTGTGCGACTAAGTGTGAAACGTGTGTTCCGATAAAAGATGTTTTTTGAGGTTATATTTGAAGGCTTGAATTGTCCTGGATCGGAGTAGTGGGGGAGGGAGATCGTTCCAGCACTTCGTCGCGGTGAACCTAAAACTGCCCCTAAAGGCTGCTGTGCGGAAACGGGGGACGGCCAGCTTCGTAAACGATGCCCGAGTTACATAAGCCGTATTGCGTTCCCCTACCCACCTTACTTTATCATAGAGGTACTGGGGCGCCTTGGTCATTATAACATTAAAAAGCATACATGCAAGATGAAGTCTACGACGGCTGTCCATTTTTAGAGATTTGGCGTTAATCAAGTAAGGCGTAATGTGTTCTCGGGGAGGTACGTCCCAGCAGAAACGGGCACATGCATTCTGCACACGCTGTATCGCATTCTTCGTCTGCTTTAACAGCCTGGGTCCGTACATAACGTCGGCGTAATTGAACTTGGATAGCACCAGAGCCTCACAGAGCCGGATCCGAACGTTAACATCCAGGTGTTTCCGAATGCGATACAGCAGCTTAAGGCGATAAAAGCAATTCCGTATTGTGGTGTTAACATGCTTCTCAAAACGCATATTTTCGTCCATTATAACGCCCAAATTTCGTATATTTACGTACATCTTTTTTGTGATTATTCTTCAAATTTTTTTCGTTTTTATATTGAAAGGGGGAGGGGGGATTTTAATCTTTTTAAGTCCGTACATCTTTTTTTTCTTTTTTTTTGAGTATTATGAATTTTTTGTTATTTTCGTTTTTAAATCGGAATTGGGGAGGAGGGGTGCTGGAGATTTAAATAAAAAATGTTTTTCTTTATTCTTAATATTCCCTGTGCAATTGGCTAATCCCTGCAAAGAATGTCTGAAAATCTAAACATATCACTCACACGTGAGTATCGGCGACTATAACAGTGTGCGCGTGCGCAGCGAACGCGAACGCCAGTTCAGCGGCCACCACGCACAGCGACGAATGTATTTACGTACGTCTTTTTTGTGATTATTATTCTTATTTTTTTTATTTTTTATATTGAAATGGGGAGGGGGGAGATTTCTTCTAGAGAAATCTTTATAAGTCCGTACATCTTTTTTTTTCTTTTTTGAGTATCATGCATTTATTGTTATTTTCGTTTTTAA